>QLSR01000052.1:1064500-1101362 GCA_031780015.1 Citrullus colocynthis
TTTTTTTTTTTTTTTTTTTTTTTTTTGTTATGCGTGACATTTTGCCTTTTTTTTTTCTTTTACACATTGGCGTGAAGTATTTATATCAATATTATGTGTTATTCTAAATTGAAATTTGAATTGCTATATTATTATTTAAAATTATATATTTCTAATTGTAATTTAAGTATTGATTTTTTTAGAATATCAAAATTTGAAAAAGTAAATACAAATAAAAAAATTGATTAAGTAAATAAGAATGATAAAGGCTATTTCAATTTTTAAAGCATATTATTTAGTTACCACATTTTAATTAATTAAAAATATAAAAAAGGCATTCTAGCAATCATCTATATTTTATTAGTAGGCAACAACAAAAAATTTATGTAGCCTATTTGTAATAAACACCATCAAAGAAATCTTATTTTATTTGCGACAGATTATCATGATTGATTTTTCTCTAAGTGCAACATTTCTTACAAGTAACAACTTAAATTCACATAGACTTCCTCTACAATAAAGAACCTATTTTTCATCCACGTCAATAAGAGGTTAAAAGATCCACTACTTCAGTTCTCAATTCAAAAATCGATTCTTTTGTATCTAACCATATAAAAGCAAGAATGGATCCATGAATAGATATTGTGCCATAACTTCAATGTAAGACAATGATTTTCCAAATTAATTAGAATAAATTTAATAATTAAAGAGGAGACAGTTTCAGTAATTGGCACCTCATTTGAATCTCTATGGATTAAAATTTAATTATTTTTGTTTGAGTGAGAATGTCATTTTTCTGTAAAGCATTGAAAGAAGAAAATTTTGTTTCCTCTTTTAATCTTTTACGTTTGAAAAAGAGAATTTAGGCTGTGAATGACGGTGAATTATCGGCATAGTAATTCTCCATTGGTATTACTTGGTAAGACTTTGTAAACTTCCCATATATATTCCATTGAACCCAAGAATTCATTTGCCTAACTTTTATTAATTTCATTTTTTTTTTTTTTTTTTTTTTTGAAACCTCTAGCTGAAATAGATGTATAGAGGTGAAAGAAGTTACTTGAAAGCTTTAGAATTCTATATGTTCACGCATCAAATTTGGGCTTTTATAAATAGCCAATTTGGTGGTTTAGTATTCTCCACAGAGAACAACCAATTGGTTTGTTGCTTTGTTATACATAGGAATATGTAAAGAAGAAACTATAAAGTTTTTGACATGACGAAGCTCTCTCTTCATTTGTTGTTTTGCTCAATTTTCTATGCCTTTGTACTTTTGCTTTTCAAGGCCAGCAATCTCTCAAGAAGTTGGTAAGCAATTCTCGAGTTTTGTTTAGATATGATTTTATCTTTCGTATTCAATCTTCCATCTAAATGTTATGTTTGATAACCTTTTTTTAAAAAAATATATATATATATTTTTTTAATTATTTACCTAATTTTTTTTTAAAAAAAATAAAGAATATAGTTTGAAAACCTAACTTATTAGAAATAAACATAGTTTAAGAACAAATAAACTTAATTTTGGAAGTTACTAATTGATTCTTAATAATTAGGCATGCAAGTCAAGTAATAATTAGAAATGTAAGTCAATCTAAGACACCATCATTTCGAAATGGGCTTTCTGCACTAATAGGCTATTTAAATAGGGCCAATTTCACTAATAATTTATAGTCACTTTTATATGAATAGTCTAATATTCTAGGATATTTCATAAAAATTCGATCAAAATATCATATACACCTCTATATAATTCTGACGGGTTTTTTAAATATATATATATATATACAAAATGTCACATACGGAAAATATTAGAAAAATGTCACATATGGAAAATATTATGTTAAAACAATCATCATAATAAATAAGGACATTCGAATTATCTGTAGTGAAATAATATAAATTTATAAAAATATGGCCAATAAAACACAGTATATAATGAATAGTCAAAGTCAGTACAATGCCAGACGAAAAAAGAACCCACCGCTAAATGCAAAAAAAAAAAATAAAAGAAATAGAATCCTAAAGGCGGTAAATGAAAGTGTTCATCGTAACTATCCTAGCATATTCCTGAATCTAAGAGATATATATCATATTAATTAATGAATAAATAAGAATCATTAAATGAAAAACACAACATTAATTATGATATATATGGTAATTAATGATTATTAAAAAATTATCTAGGTGACAAATATTAAATTCAATCCAATTTTTTTATTAATATTTAATTATTTAAAACTATGAAAGTTTAGTAGGAGAGAGAATGTGCTCTAAGGTTAAACTTGTCTCAAATTTATGCAGAAATCTAGTTATGGAATATAATTCAAGTTTAGGACATCGGTGAAATATTACTTGTGAATTAATTTAAATCTCTAAATCTTTCTCATTTCATGTCAACCTTATTAAGGAGCTTAAAGGTCGACTTATATCTAGTCTAGGCTCATTCAAAGTTGAGCTCAAAGTTAAGATTTGACTAGCCTAACCAAGCCATTTTCTTTAAAAGCCCATTACAATTTGGTCATTTGTCTAAAGAACCGTTCTATTTATTCATTAGAATCGAATTAGATATGAATTGGCACTTTAGATTGCCTAATGAGTCTGATCCAAACTCAGCCTCAATTTGAGAGTCCTTTAAGGGAAACATGGGTCAAGCTTTTAAGATGGAGTTAGGCCAAGTCGACCTAACGATGAGGGTGAATTTCATTGACCCGTTTGACAAATAAAAACTTTTCAACAACATTTAATCATAAAATAAAATTGGAGGATTCAATTTGTAGGTTATTTATTTATTTATTCAATGTGCATGATGTGTACCAATTGAGCTATATTCAAGTTGACACATGAATGTTTATAATAGTCTTCTACACATGATTAGAAAACTTTAAAGAAATATTTTAAAGAGCGGTGAAAAGTACTTTTTAACCAATTAAAACCCCTCCTAAAATTATTACTTCATAAATTATTAAAACGAATAAAAACTTGAAAGCATATAGAAATATTAAACTTAATCTTCTCCCAAAACTATTTATAAAGTATGTGTTTTAATTTCATGAACGTTTTAAAACCGATATTAGAATCTAAAGAAATGGAGCATCAACCAACTTGCACTTCCATTGTGTATTGTGTTTGTAGATGATGAAAGTGAGTTTAATTATGAAGAACATGGAAAGAAAGGACCAGCTAATTGGGGAGATCTCAAACAAGAATGGCATCAATGTAAAATTGGATTGATGCAATCTCCTATTGATTTGTTGCACGAGAGAGTCCAAATTGTACCCAAATTTGTGGACTTCAAAATTGATTATAAGCCTACCAATGCAACTCTTAAGAATAGAGGTCATGATATAATGGTATGTTATTAACAACACTTTAATTTTCTTTTGTTACAAATGATTTGTAGTTCTTGTTTTCGACTATAATATATATTTAACCTAAGTTCAATGACATTTTGTGATGATTTGTAGATAAAATGGAGTGATAAAGCTGGATATATCGAAATAAATGGAACTCAATATTTCCTCAAACAATGTCATTGGCACTCTCCTTCTGAGCATACTATTAATGGTAGAAAATTTGCTTTAGAAGCTCATTTAGTGCATCAAAGCCAAGATGGAAATGTTGCTGCCATTGGAATTCTCTATCGTATTGGACAACCTGACTATTTCTTGTCCACAGTATGTATTATCTAACTCTCTAAAGTAAGGGTTTTATCTTTCGTTTGTGGTTTTAGAAAAAGAAGTCTACGAAGTACGTAAATAATAATGAATATTCAAATTTTGTTGGAATAAACGGTATGTGATCGATCTTTCGTTAAGGGTTACATCCTTTTCAAGTTCATACATTGCATTCTTTCATGAAGAGATGCATCTTTTCAATAAATAACCAAATTGAAAAAAAGACAACTATTCGAATAGCTTCAAATTGGTTCTTTTCATGTTTTCCACCGACATCTTCTTCCTTAAAATTCTCTCCATTTCAAGATTTGTTGAAGTTCGGTATATCCACAAAGTGTAGTTCGTTGGTCTTGTAGACGTAGTTTGCTACTTCCATAGTTAAAGGTAATTTGTTCTATCTTGGAAGACAAATAATCTCTAAACTCAAGTAATAGAGTGGGTAAATTTGTGATTGAATTTGTTGGGCTCAGATATTTTCTTGTATACAGATTTTATAGTTTTAGATAACTCATTTTGTGAACCTAGAAAGATTCATATAAACAAAGAGATGTATAACTCTTGAAAAAAGATTACTAACTCTCTTATAACCTATAAATTCAAAACTTCTTACTCAACAATTGTTATGACAGATCAAAGAGCATTTGGAAGAAATTTCAAACACAAACAAATCTAAAGTAGTAAATGAGATTCATCCATCACTACTAAAGATGCGAAGTAGTCTATATTATAGATATATTGGCTCTCATACAATTCCTCCATGTTCTCAAAATGTAATATGGACTATCGTCAAGAAGGTACTTTTTTTTAAAATTAAAACCTCAATATCTTAATCTCATATGGCTCGTTGAAGTTTTCTCAAATATATAGTATTTGGCTTTGTGCTTTGATTCCTCTTTTTCAATGTAGGTTAGGAGTGTTGCGCCTTACCAAGTAGACTTACTTCGTGTGGCTGTTCATGATGTAAGTCAAATAGATTTTAGGTTTTGTTTAGTAACTATTTTTTTTTTTAATTTAAGCTTAAAAATATTACTTTTGTATGTAATCTATGTTCCTAGTGTGTTTAAAAAACACAAGACTATGTTTTGAGGGGGAAACAAAAAATAGTTTTCCAAAATTAACCTTTCGTAGCTTGGAAATTGACTAAGAATTCACCACTCTATTTAAGAATGATAAAAATCATTTTAAAGATTTAGTGTTAAAACAAGCACACATTAAAAAAAAAAAAAAAAAAACTTAAAAATTAAATAGTTATCAAATTGGGTAGTAATGATCATTTTGATTATGATACAAAACTAACTTAATTTAGTTTAAAACAAAAATTATTAAAAGTAGCGGTATATATAAAGTTAAATGGCAAATTTGGTCCCTATAATTTGAAAAAAAAATTAGAATTTAGTCCTTATAGTTTATAATTAAAATTTAGTTTCTACAGTTTGATAAAATACTTATAAATAGTCTCTATAGTATAGTTTATAATTAAAATTTAGTTTCTATGGTTTGATAAAATACTTATAAATAGTCTCTATAATAGCAAATATGTATGAAGTTTTTATCAAACTATAAGGACTATTTATGAGATTAATTCTATCAAACTATAAAGACTACATTGTATCTTTTTTTCCAACAATACGGATTAAATTTGTAATTAAAATCAAATATAACCATGATAGTTGAGTGATTACCGGTGTTCAAAATGTAATTAAATGCTAAACATGGATATAATTATGTTAGTTAGTGACATCACACACAAGATAAAGAAAAATATTCATTATGATTACAAAATTTTATAAGTTTTGATTTAATCATTTCATAAAAAATAAAAATAAAAAATAAAAAATAAAAAATTGAACTACATAAAAATCTATATTTGAATTAAAGTTTTTGCATATGATATACTTCCAAATAAAATTATATTTTTAATTACGCAATCAACTGAATAATAATCTAGATATTTTTTAAAAGGGCTAAAATTGTTGGTTCCTTAATTTTTATTGAAATAACAATTCTTTATAGCAATTTCAGTTTTTTGTACTTTTAAAATTTGAAATAATTTAGATTATACATTTCTAAATTTGAAATAATTTAGTTTATATATTTCTAAATTTGAAACAATTTAGTCTTTGAACTTTAATAAGTATTAATTTAGTTTTTGTATTTTACTATTTGTAACGATTTAGTCTCTATTGAGAAAAATACTATTAAGATTTAATGAGACTTCTTATACATGTAGATTGATAAAGTGATTAATTAATGGTCAAGTTTGCTTATAAATTATAAAGAACACTAAGTTGTTACATAATCAAAATTGATAATTAGGTTTGATGAGATTTTTTATAATGATGACTAAATTATTACAAAATTTAAAGTATAAAGACTAAATTGTTATATGCTGAATTTTAAGGACTAGATTATTACAAAACTGACAGTATAAAACTAAATCATTACTTTTATGAAAATTTGTGGATCAAAATTGATTTAAACCTTAAAAATGCATTCACCCATTAATTTTTTTTTTTTTTTCATTTCTATTTCTCGAAGTTATGTTGTCTACCAAAATTTTATATTTACTAAGCTAATTAATTGTAAGGTGATAAAAGAAAGTATATTTCAGAAACTAAAAAAAAATGTGAAGACTTGCAAAGAAAATAATAGGTATGAGCAGAGAAAATCGAAAAGAAAACTTATTATGGACCTAGGAGTTTTTTTTCTTTTTTTTATTATTATTATTATTATTATTATTATTATATGTAAGGGAAGATCGAATCTTAGACTTCAACATTAATACCACATTAATAATAGGTATGAGTTGAGTGTGTTCTCATTTTCTTTCTAACCACTTGATAAATAACGGCTCTTGATATTTATTGTTGTTGTTATTTGAGTTCAACATCACATATGGAGTGAAGGAATTTGTTTTTTTAAACTTTTCTAATTAATGATATATGTTATTAATTAGTTGTGTTGGCAATTTTATTTTATAATATTATTGTTGTTTAATTAAAAGTGTAACTCAATTCTCATCTAGTATGTAAAAAATCTCAAAATTAGAGCGGTGGTTCACGTTTGGTTAAAAAATGTGATATTTTAAAAGTCTTCTAAATTATGCAAGTTGACCACGGATGGAGCCTGATGTAAAAAATAATAACTATTTTTTTTTTAAGAAAACGCCATTGAAATCATAAGGTTAATTAGTCGTATTCATAATTATCAAAGTAATTGTCAAACATTATTAAACGATTTATTATTATTGTCGAAGGTAATTAGTGTATAACAATTTTTGTACTTACAATTAATTTTTAAATTAAGGTAATATATTTCCCAATGAGAACACATTTACAAATATTTCAATAAAAGTTTCATTTTTATCCTTGTACTCAAGTACTTTTTGTGGATTAAATAAATTTAAACATTTAAATTTTAACTTTTAACTTCTAAATTTTAACATTTAAACATTAAGTTTTATTAAAATTGAATCTTAAATGTACACCGTTCGTTAGTTGAGAGTAGTTTCTTTACAATATGTGTTATAATTGATCTTACAACTATTGTTATAAATAAATTTTCTTATATTTTAAATTATACGTGTTGAAATACCTTGAATTTATTATCTGGTGTTTTAATGACCAAAAGTAAAATTCGTATTTAACATATTTAATTATTTATAATTATTTTCGATTATGACCATAGAGTTCAGAAAAGTGCACGGTATAAACTCTTTAATTTTAGATATGTTACTATTATGTCTTCTGTAACATTTTCTCTAATAAAGTTGTTATTACTCTACTTTGTGGACAAAGCTAACACATTGTTAGTGAACTATGCAAATTTGTGTGTTGATTTTCTATTTTTTTTACATTTTTTGTATTTCTTTATTTTTTCAATTTCGTAACAATATAATATGATATGGTAAAATTTACACTGCAGGATTCGAACAGTAATGCGAGACCTTTACAACCTCTCAACAACAGAATGATTCAACTTCAGTTTAGATCTCAATGTATTGAGATGGAGCATTAATGCGAGATATACACATATACACTTGTGTTAAGAAATTTTCTAAAAAATAATAATATCTACTAAAAAACAGTAATAATAATATTTTTGTCGTATTGGGTGGTAATATTAATTCAGGGTGTTTACTTGCTTGTCTTCCTTTCATTTAGTCTATATTGTGTACATATTTTTATATTAGATTCCTACAGATGCTAACGATGCACACACAAATTACTTTTTAATGTCACGGAACAAATTTCAATACCATTCTTAAAAATAAACACTTTATTCACAGGGAATGATACTGAAAAATATTGTTCTAAAAGATATGAAACAGAAATTAAGTTCTTCTTTATATTATGAACTATATATAAATATTGTTTTAACAATAAATAAGATTTCTAAAAGAGTAATTTAACCCTTTCCTCAATCCCAACTCTTATCATCATCTCTCTAGCCCCCAGTTGCCTCTAGGAACTAATTCTTTGTAAAGAAAAACAAACATGGTTAGTGGCCTATAAATCAATTATCCAGATAAAATCATCATTTCCCATCAAGGAGGTTTCCAAAACAAGTAAATCACATTTACCTTATTTGGTAACTGTTTCAGGCAGTTCCTCTTCCAATGCTCGTCTTGTTGCAGTTGAAGCAATTTCCTTTTACAGTTTTAGCCATCTTTGATAGTGTTCTTGTTTTTTTTTTTTTAAAACATGTAGAGGACCCAACTAGTGGAAATGAATATTAATTGGGGAGGAAATAACAATACAGGGGCTTAATACATGATTCCCTGCCTATTATGATACCATGTTAAATCATATAATATTAAATTCGTCTTCATCCACTAGCTTCAGCTTTTGAGTCAATTGACAATTGAACATAGCATCTATATTAATTGCCACTTGTGGGGTCTTTTTCATATTTCAAGCGCACAACTGAGAAGAAGTGTTAAATGATATAATATTAAATTTTGCCTTTAAAATTCATCATAAGTATTAGAAAAATTATTATAAATAAAAAAAATATCAAACTATTTAAAAATATAGAAAAATTCCACTGTTTATCGCAGTCTATCGCTCAATCAATAGAAGTCTATGACTGATAGATAGTGAATTTTTTCTACATTTATAAATAGTTTGGCTTACTTTGTTATATTTCAAAACAGTCCAAAGCCGTAAAACTAAAATCGAACTATTAAAAATATATGGACTAAAATAAAATGGAATCCACAAAACCAAAATAATATGTTAACCCAAACAAAATTTTTATATGAAAATTGGGATACTATTATTGGGAAATGGATACATCACTATGAGAAAATTAAAATAGGGCTACTTCAGAATGTAAATAAATATATAAATCTTTTGTCCTCATTCTTCACTTTCTTTCGATCTTTGGAATTGCGTTGTTCGATTATAGATTGGTTGCAACGGTCTTGCATTAGAATCCGAGTCCTGCTTTCACATATCAAACCTTTGATTAACAAGCATCTAAAATAAATTTGTGGGTTTAATTTCAAAATCAAAAATCAAATGGTCATCTAACCGAGTCTTACATAATTATCAATTTATATGTTCAATATGATAGTACTTTCATTATTAATCTATAAACATATGTGTCAAATGAATATAATAGTGCTGATTGACATGTGTTATCTCCTAAAAGTCGAAGAATATTTCATAAAAATACACCAAAGGCGGTTAAACCATTGGAGTCTTTGTTTTTTTTGGTTTAGATTGTTTTTTCTTTTATAATAAGTAGTACGTATAAATAACAAATTGAGGGTGCTCGAGCCTCCAAATCTTAATTAAGGGCCTTTTTAAATTGACGAGAAAAATATATTTTTTAAAAAAATTAGTATTATTTAAACTCTTTTGATAAGCATGTTTAAAAGAAATTTAGAAAATGTTTTAAAAGTTATTTTGGGTAGTTTCTAAATATAACAAATTTTTCTAAAATGACTTATTTTCAAAATTAAACAATTGAAATGTGAAGCCAAACACACCTTAAATCTGGCATTGGCTCAAATTCTCTTATTCTATTTGTTGTATTAAAAAATAATCTATAATATATGTTTTCTAAAATTATTAAATTTATCTATAATATAGGGAAAAAAAGGTATATTGTGACATCTCAATTAATTATTCTAACTTACATCATGAACAGCTACTCGAAGCAATTTCACCTGTTCGTCTGTGACAGTCCTCACCTATGGAAATCAAGACTAAAATTAGTAATTGCAATTAATAATTAGGGGTAGTTGCAAATATAACAATCACATCCAAAATATTTGCAGATATAGCAAAATTTAGATTTTGCTTTTGAAATCGATCAATGATAGATCATATTAATAGTATGAGTTTATTAGTGATCGGAACATTCAGAGATATAGAAAAAAAATATATATTCCAGAAATGTACCTGGTGAATCATAGTCCACGTCACATTTTCTGTGCATGGTGGAACAGTAAGTGAGCCTATGTATCTATAATATTGTTTGCTACCCATCTTCAACATATTTGGATCAATTATTCCAATTACTCTCTCTTCTTCATGGGTATCTGAGGCCAGTTCTAAATGATCTTCAATCTGATATACAATAAGATTGAAACAATGTGAATTATAATTTTCCCAATACTAGGATTTGTTTGGTAAGCACATCGAAAACGTAAATTTGAAAAGAAAAAAATTGCACAATTATATTTGATATTTTCGATATAAGTTCATATGTTTGATAACACGTTTAAAAAGTGAATTTTATTTAAACAATGGTTTAAAATGTGGTTGATATAATATATTTATAAATCATAAGACTTTTTGGAGTTACTCATTAAATATTAGGTTTGATATAAAATATTATTAATTAATTTATAAAAATGTTTTTACAATTAAAAACAATTGTATAATCATTTATTTTACAATACAATATCATAATTTAATTATATACTATATTATACATGTTTAAATTTAGGAAGAAAAAAAAAAAAAAAGTGAAATAAATTTTTTACAATCATCGTATATAGTTTGAAAATAATTTAAAACCGATTATTAATTAATAATCGGTTTTAAATTATTTTCAAACTATATACGATGATTGTAAAAAATTTATTTCACTTTTTTTTTTTTTTACTAAATATAAACATGTATAATATAGTATATAAGTAAATTATGATATAGTATTATAAAATAAATAATTATTTTAATTTAAATAAAAAAATATTAAAAAAAAAAAAACAATTTGGAAAAAAAAAAAAAAAGAATTGATTACTATATTACATGAAATACAATAGTTATTTAAGTAATTTTTTTTAAATTTTTTTAATATAATTGTTTTATTTTAATATTTCAAATTTCACATTTGGATACACTAAAAAGCATAAAAATTGATTTTAATTTGCACTATTTAAATGACGGAATCTAAGAATAGTTCTGAGAGAATACATATGTAGAATCCATATTTATTAAATTTAATGAATCTAAAAACATAAAATAAAATTCAAATTATTTACCAAATTGATGAACCTGATTATGCATTGGGCTCACCGTTGATAAGAAGTAATCAGGTTCTCCAATCTGATATAGGATTCCAATGACAGAAACCATGCCGTTTGAGCTTTCGTGGACTAAGTGAGCTTCAAGCTCAAACTTCTTGCCATCAATGGTGTGCTCGGAAGGTGAGTGCCAATGACATTGTTTTAGTTTATATTGAGTTCCATTCATTTCCATGTATCCACCTCCATCCACCCATTTCATCTGTATAGCCACAAATACTTTCCCTTTATGTGTATTGCAGATATTATCGATAATCTAAGGTTGGGAGTAATTCCAAAAAGATTAAAATTACTTATGTTTTAACGCAAAAGATTAAAGTGAGTATTTAGTGAAAAATTAATATTATTTAAAGTTAAGTTTTGAAACTTAGAGACTAAATTGAAACAATAAAACTCAAATGTCGAGAATATTATTTAAAGTTAAGTTTTGAAACTTAGAGACTAAATTGAAACAATAAAACTTAAATGTCGAGAGTAAAACTATAACATCTTGAATCTAAAGGACTAAATTGAAATTAAAATCAAAACTTAAAGACTAAAATAATAACATTTTGAAACCTAGAGATCAAATAGAAACAAGACCCAAAACTTAATTAATGGTAACAAGGTATTATTTTTCCTATTTCAAAAAACTCATGAACTTGTTTTTGATTATTTAAAATCAATTTTAATATATTTTATTTTGTATAAGTTTTTATACGGAATTTTCATGTCTTAGAAATTGATTTTGAAAGATTAAGAAGATGATATCAAAAATTATTTTAGAAGAAAAAGAAAATCACTTTCATATTTGATAATTAATAATTACCATCATATCATGGCCTCTATTCTTGAGCGTGGCATTAGAGGATTTGTAGTTGATTTTAAGGTCTCCCAAGTGTGAAATGATTTCAACTCTCTCATGCAATAGATCAATTGGAGATTGCATTAACCCAGCCTTGCATGTATGCCATTCTGGTCTAAGCTCTCCCCAATGAGTTGGTCCTTTTTCCCCATCTCTTTCATAATCAAACCCTCTTTCATCGTCTGCATAAACAATAATCATAATCCTTTCAACCCAAAAATAATTGATAATAATAATAATAATAATACAATTTGGATAAAAAAAAAAAAAAAAATTGAAGGCCAAATCTATACCAAATTCTACAAATCTTATAAGCGATTCAGAAAATTCTCTTTTAGGTAGTTTAACTTAACTCACTAAGTATTATTCTCATGATTTAGTACTCATATCATCAACAACATTTAACACACTTAGAAAAATAGTTGAAAAAGGTTAAAACGTGTGAAACTATTAAGATAATAGGGAGTTTCATCTCAAAACTAATTGAAATGGAGAGAAGTAGCTCATGTATCTCTTTCGAAAGATTGCGAGGTATCTTAACTTTTCCAATGTGGAATCCACCAATATGTCCGTTAAGAATGAGGCCTCTTCGGGTTCATCATTTTAGACAGAATGCTTGTTTAGGCTTCTTGGACTCCGATACCATTTTGGATAATATGAGATTATCTATCTCAAAACCAATTGGCAATTAGAGGAGTTAACACATGTATCTTACAAACATAATAAAGTCCCATTGATTTTTCTAGTATGGGATCCTCAACAAAGACTAAATAATTAAAGTGATTTTTAAAAAAAAAAATCATAATTTAGGAGTCTCACCAACTTCTTGGGATGTTGCCTTGAAGGAAAGCAAAAGAATGGAAAAGAAGAAAGAGTACAAGAGCTTTCCCATGTCTTAATCTCTACTCTCTCTTTCTTTAGAGGATCTTTGTGATGTGTGATTCTAATTAGAGGATGGTTTTAGGAGTTTCAAGGTATTTATAACTTCAACTTAGAATGTGAATGGAACAAGAAACATGAGGAACCTTAGCTTCATTTTCTTCAACTACTGTTTTTATTTTTCACCCAACAAAGTTTGATATTTTGGGTGAAGAAAATATGAACTTTTCCATTGAGAAAAAAAAAATGCATTAATTTATTACTAATCATTGAGTATTTAAAGCAAAAGAAGTCAAAATTCAGGTGGTTTCCGTTTCAATGTTGTTTTCCATGTTCGTTTTGAAAAATATGTTTTGTATTAGGTTGAATTAGAAGTTTCTCTTCAAACTTCTCTAAAGTCTCAAAACATTCAATTAGGTATTTAATAAAGTCTCTAAAAATTTGAAATTCTTAAAAATTAATTAATCTATTAGATTTTATATCTAATGGAACACTAACACGCTCTTTGGTAAACAATTCAGATTAAATTCTAAAAACAACATTTTTATGTTTTCAGTTAATTCAAATTTTGAGTTTCAAATTTTAAGATGCATAACAATATTAAAAAATTAAAAAAATATTAACAAATATAGTATTTCATGTTATATATGTTAACTTAAATTATATATATTATATAATGCAGTATAAATTAAAGTAATAGTTATGCAATTTTTTTAACAGAAACTAAGTTCATAAATCAATTAATAATAGTTCTTATTGAACCTAATGTTTAGTGAGTAACTATAATTAGTTTTATGGATTATAAATATATTATCAAACATATTTTGGACAATTGTTTGAATTGAAATTTAATTTTTGAATCTGCTACCAAACACATATCTCAAAACATGAAATACAATTATATTTTCATTGAACCCCTTGTTTTCAAATTTCTGTTTTCAAATTACCTACCAAATAAGCTCTGAGACTCCGTTTAATAACCATTTCAGTTTTTGTTTTTTATTTTTGAAAATTAAATCTATTTTCTCTTAGTTCTTTATCATAATTTTACATTTTTTTTTAAGTACAAAAGTTGAATTCTTGGCCAAATTTCAAAAACAAAAATAAGTTTTTAAAAACTATTTTTTTTTAGTTTTCAAAAGTTGACTTGGTTTTTGGAAAATTGGTAAAAGATAGATAACAAAGCAAGAAATCTAGAAGTGAAAAATGTGTTTATAGGCTTAGGACCCATTTGGATTGACTTAAGAAAAAAATATTTTTCAAAAAACTCATTTTCATTTAAACATTTTTTATAAAAATTGATTAAAATACACTTGAAAAGTTATTTTGAGTGGTTGCCAAACACTCAAATTTCTTCTGAAATGACCTATTTTTTAAATTAAACATTTGAAAATGTATTCTAAACTCACATTTAATTTTTAAAAAATAAAATTAAAAAACCAATTATTGGCTACCAAATGGGGCCTAAGTTTCAATTTTCTGTTCTAGTGGAACCTAGTATATTAGTGAATTTTCGAAAAAATCAAAAGTTCAAACACTATACTTTGAAATTTTGAAAGTTATAAAGTTATAAGTTTAAAGTTTAGGGACTACCTTAATAATTAACTTTTGTATTATTAAATTAATATAAGAGAGAATTAGTAAATTAATCTTCTTAATATTTGGGGTTGAAAGTTGAACCAAATTGATTATAAAATAATAATTATAATAATAATAAGTTGGGCTGATGTTGGAGATGATGAAACGTTTGATTATGTACCCAACAAGAAAATTGAACAAATCTTGGAGCCAACTTGTGGCAATAATTTATGTTCTTTGAAAACTTTTATCAAAGACATTAATTGTTTAATACTATTTAGGGGACTAAAGTTATGCCAAATGACGTCTAAGGGTAGTTGATTTCATATTATCCCTCATATATTTCAAATTTAACTCCGCCTCCCCCTTATTTTAATTTAATTTTGAATTACAAATTTAATCTCTCGATTTTTTTTACCTTGTTAGTCTTTGAACTTTAAATTAAAAAAAATATTAAATAAATTTTTTAAAGTTTAAATCTGAATTGTTTTCATATTTAGTAAAATGAGTCAATTTATTTATAAATATAGCAAAATGGTAAAAAATAGTTTGTCACTCAGTGATAGACAATTGTGATAGACACTAATAGAAGTTCATCATTATCTATCACTTTATATCATTAAAATGATAGACATAGTGATAGTATTATGTGTCTGTCAGTTTGAGAAAGCTTTTTGTTTCTTTTTTTTTCTATATTGAAAATATTTTCAAAAGTTTTGTCATTTAAAATAATAATCATTTAAATTTTGTATCCAATAAGTCTATGAAATTTCAATTTTGTATCTAATAATTCATTGACCTGTTTGATAGTTTTTAAAATTTACAAACCCATTAAACATTAAATTAATGATGGTTTCATCAATCATAAAATTCAATTTTATGTTTAGTATATAAGTTATTTTTTGAAAGAATCAAGTATATCTCAATGACTCATTAAATATTAATGGAAAGATCATATATTTATTTGGATATTTTTTCAAGTTTAAGTATTTTTTTTTAAAAGTTGTTTTCAAATATAGGAAAATGAACTAAAATATTTATTAGCAAAATTTCATTGTTTATCTGATATAGATCGCAATAGACTGTAATCTTTTGCTATTATTTTTAAATATTTTCAACCGTTTTGTTATTTAAAAAAATTTCTCTTTTTTAAAAGAAAAATAACTTTGATTTTTTTTTTAATAAAAAAAAACAATTTAAAACAGTTACATCCTAACTTATAAAAAATTATGAGATAGCTTTTTGTTATCCGAGAAATATACTAGATCTATAACGTAAATATTACTTTTGAATGATAATTAAAATTGAAACTTTTTTGAAAAGTGCAATCTGATTCAATATTAATTTTCCATGATAATTAAAATTAAAAATTTATTAAAAAGTGTAATTTGATTATCTCAAAACCTAAAAGTCAATAGAAAAGTAATATTTAAAACAGTGTGAAAAACGTGTTTGAGAGTGATTTTGGAATGATCAAAATCATTTTTGGCATGCTTACAATCACTTTTATTGTAAAATTGTGATATTTGACAATGATAAGATAGTAGTTTTGAAAATATCTAAAAACACTTCAAGTGATTCTTGATCAATCACCTTGTAGCTGATTTTAAGTGATTTTTGTAGGGGATTGTGGGTGATTTTCTTAAAAATTCTCCACCTATTTCACTTTATTTTGTCCTAAAATTTTTAGGAAATGGTAGTTTTCTCGGAAAAAGATGCCCATTTTTATCTTTTATCTCTAATTTTTACCCTCCCCTAATTTTCTCTCTAAAGTTTTTATAATGTGTATCTCCAATATTCTATTAAGAAAAAAAAAAAAAAAAAAAAAAAAAAAAAACCCCCATCCTCTCTCCAATGATTTTTAACTCTCAACTTTTACGCTCTCTAGTTTGTTTTACCTTTCTCCAACAATTTTTCTTTTTCTTTTTTTTTTAGATAATTGTATAGAAGATTAATGAATCTTTAAGAATTTTGTTCTTTTGTTTACATTATCATCAATCAGCCAACATAACCAAAATGTCTTTAATCTTTTTTTCTCTTCCTCTTTTCAATTCTATTTTTTCTCCACTTTTTTTTAGTTGTTGTTGCATAGTAGTCGTTGATCGTCTGTTCACCTGAGAGGTCATGGGCCCATCAAAAACATAATTATTTCAAGTATGGAGACGATCAAATCTCCAATTTCAAAGAAGAAAATGCATTGCCCAATTACTGTTATACTAAACTCATTTTAGCATAAAAATAAATTAGTTAGTCCCTATATTTTAATATTTTTCAACCATACATTTGTTAGTAAATGTAAATTAAATGTAGTTGATGATAAACAAATACTCCTCCTCCTGAGTTTAGAGGTTCAAATGTTGAAATCCCTCGTACTAAAAAATGAAACTAAAAAAAAAAAAAAAAAAACCAATTTGTGGCATGATATATTATGAGTTTGGTAATTAAACGATATTTGAAATAGAAGGATTTTTTTTCTTCTTTTAACATAATTAGAGGTAGGGAGATTCGAACCACAAATTTAATCATTACTAACATAATTATATGCCAATTAAGTTGAATTGGATATGACTTTGAGAAAGAAGTTAAATATGATAGAATACAACATTTTCAGCCTTTAAAAATGGGACTTGAAAATTGTTAACGGATGAGCGTATCACGTCTGAAAAGTGCTAAGGAAAACAAACATCTTTAAATAATGTTTTTCACGTGAGAGAACTTATCAAAAATTTCAACTTATGCTAAGAAGATTCAACATTTCTTATGTTTTTCAACTTATTCAAATGTCGTATCCATTTAAAATTAATTTTATTTAAATATAGTTGGTAGCTTGCAGCCATGGATGAAAAGATTTTGACTTTCAAGCTTTTTTTTTTTTTTCTTTTTTTACCATACCTATTGTGAAAACATTCAATTTCAGACCATGAAGTGTACGTTTGAAGGTGATTTTAAAATAGTTAAAATTCTTTTTGTCATATTCAAAATTATTCTTAAACGCATTTTTAATCACTCAAACTTAATTTAACATTTAATTCTACACTTTGAAATGCAATTTTTATATCGTGAAAATTGAATTTTATGATTAAAAAGTGGTTTGGAAAATGAAAAAGTGATATTGACAACTTCATAATAACTCTCAAATATACTTAGGAGTGATTTTAAAATGGTTAAAGTCACTTTTGACATTTCCAAAAGTACTTTCAAATATGTTTTTAATTATTCTTATATTTAAAAATTTTAAATTAAATATTAAATTAATTTTAAATATATAAAGACATATTTTAGAATGATTTCGAACTTGATAAAAGTAACCTTCACAATTCAAAACCACTCTAAAACATATACTACAACCCTTAAGTTGGAATTCGTTATACTTATTCACTTGATTTTCCATAAAAATTAAATGACACATTTTGTAGGAGGCAATGTATGGATACCACAAAGGCTATTTTCTTGTTGTCTATTCAATGAACCCAAAAAAACAATATTTCAAAATTAAAGAAATTCTGTTGTCTTAAAAATCTGTGACATTGGAAGGAATGATTTAGAGAAAAATATCCTTTTAGTCCTTAAATTTGTAGAAATTGATTTCTATGGCTTCAATTTAGTTATTTTAATCTCTCATTTTTAGCAAATAAATTTAGAGGGCCCTATTCTCATTTATTATATTTACTAGGTTTTTTTTATTGGTTCAAATATTATAAAATGACATATTTAGATTTAAAAATTCAAAATAAAAATAATAATAATTCTCTCTCCTCCCTCGTTCTATTACCCTTTCCCCCTCATCTTCCTTGGTATCTTTTGGATTAACTATAAAAAAAATATTTTTCTAACAATATATTACTTTTTAAACTCTTTTGTTTAAAATAAATATTTTAGAGATGTTTCAAAAGTTATTTTGATTGGTTTCCAAACAATTTAATTTTTTTCTAAAATAACTTATTTTTAAAATTAAATACTTGAAAAGTACGTGGTACAAAAGTCTCGATTCTTACTGTTAAAATATTTGCTTTAATTAATTTGTTTAATTTTAGAGATTGGGAAAAAAAAACATAAAAGGAAAAGGAGGTTGTAAGCTATTTTAACAAGCGAGGTTTACAATTTCTCCAGCTAGGTTTTCTGTTAAATATAGTTAGCAACGGTGGGAACAGTGTTCATCGGAGAATGGGAGAGAAAGATGAAGATGTAAAGAACGGTGGAAGAACGGGAGGACAGACAGGAGACTGATGGAAAGTTAGAGGAGACACAAATTGGTTTTTATTTTAAAATTTAAATATGTCACTTTTAGTATTTGAAATAATAAAAGAAAATACCTAATAAATATAGTAAATGATAACAAGACCTTTTAAATCTATTTTTTTCAAAATCAGAGACTAAAATGGCCAAATTTTGAAACTCTAGATACCAATTGCACCTATTTTTTAAATTTCAAGAATTAACAATGTAATTTTCCAAATAGTTTATTTTTTCTTGAAAATTAGGTCACCATTGTAAGAACACCCAAGAGTACTAGAAAAGGAAATTTTTTTTTTCTTCATTAAAAAAATAGATATTCAAACTTGTTTTAATAATTTTTTTCCTAATTTTTAGACATTAGTTAGGATTTTTATCTTTTGACAAACAAAATTTAGTTACCTTATTTAAAGAGGCGTAATTGTTTTAAATGACAAATCAGTTGAAAATATTTACAAATATAATAAAATGTCATGTTTATCAATAATAGGCATGCTTGGGCCAACATGTACGGATTACACACTCTTTGAGCGAGATTGGCCGTAGATGAGACTCATAGTGCCTTGACCCATGACTTGCCTACTCCAAGACCACTTTGGCTCTTGGGCTAGGTATTTCGGTATTGAATCTTGTAATTTTTGTCCAAGTTGAGCTCGAATGGTTGGTAGATCCGACCCGTATTTAATTGAGTCCAAACTTACTCATAAACATATAGTATATTTCATGATTAACTTAGAAATAAGTTAAGAGAATAACATAGTGATGACTATAAGAGGTAAGTTCAGTTTGGTATACTTATTCATTTTAACAAGGTAAAATTATAAATTTAGTCCTTGAGCTTTGAGATTTATATATATTTGGTCCTTCAAACTTTCTAAGGTATCTAATAAATCCATTAACTTTTAATTTTATGCCCAATAGGTATCTTAACTTTAAAAAATGTCTAATAAACCATTAAACTTTCAATGGTGTATCTATTTTTGATATATGCAAGCGCACGACTCAAATTTTAATAGTATCTAAATATTGATTGCTATGCAATAACCATATAAGCCAAGAAATTCAAGTACATAACTCTCCCTTTTCAAGAAAACTTAATCTCATGCAATATATTAAAAATCTTGCATCCTTTTATTACTCAATGACTTAGTTTTTATAATTTGCAAATAAATTTGATTTCCAATTATTTGATTGATCTACATGTGTAAGAAATTTCAAATCCGAATAATATTTTTCATAATAGAATTGAATTATTACAAAAATTTATGAAGTACATGGACTAAATTGTTACCAACTAAAACTTAGAGATTAAATGGTAACTTTTATAAAAGTTTAGGGATAATCTTTATATTATTATGTATGAGATTTTTTGATGTGATAAAAGGTTTGTCAAAAGGTTTGGTAGAGTTAGAGAAATCGTTTTATTTTCAATTCCAATTACTATATGAACTCTTGATTGGAAATCAAAGTAGCTTAATGTAAAAGAAACAAATTAGTTGGGTGATGGTAGTTTTTATCAAGAAAATTATCTATATATCTTTTCCAACCACTCCCTATGAGGTTTGATGGAACATTTTACCTCAAAGGTTTTCGTAGTTTTGAATTTGATGTTATATATATATCCTAAAACTATAGTACTAAAGATATTATAAATGTGTAAGCGGTTTTGGTGGAGATTTCCTATTATTTGGTTTTAAAAATAATCTCATGTAACGCGATTATGACACAACAACGATGATAATAATAATAATAACAATAATACCAAAGTAAATTTAGATAGGTAAGATATTTAACATGTAAAAATTAAATATGTGTTTGATTTACTATAGTCATAAATTAAATTTAGCATTATTTAATATATTGTTATTAAATTACTTAAAAATAGAAATAAGTGAATATTTTCGCAGTCACATGAATTAAACATTTATTTAATCACTCAATTTAATTAATAAATATAAATGAATTAGAATAATAATAATTAATATAAATTTATATAGATGAGGTAACATAGAGTATTTATTAAATAATATAATCATATTCAATAATTAATTAGAATTAATATTTATTAAATTATATAATCATATACAATAATTAATTAAAATTAATAATAATTATTAGCTAATATTAATTTATTAATTAATTAGACTGGATTTTTATTGATCGTCTTCCAAGTATAAAAATTTCACATGTACGGATGGTATTAAAAAACTTATGTCAAGTAGGTTTTAAAGTTCTTCAATAAAATATTTTAGATTTTAAAAAGTAGAATTCTGTAAAACAAACGAGGGTGCTTTTGGAATATATTTTCAAGTGTTTAATTTAAAAAATAAGTCATTTTGAAAAAAAAAAATGGAGTATTTGTTAACAACTCAAAATAGTTTTTGAAGTGTATCTTAAGCAAATTTTATCAAAATAGTTTAAATAAAAATGAGTTTTTTAAAAAATATTTTTTCTCAACACAATCCAAGGGACCCTAAATATTTGTCTGAAATTTATTGACAAGAACGATGAAATAAACAAGGCTAGAAAATGGTGATATGGGAATTGAAGGTTCCCCATTGATTTTTGTTTGCTAAAAACTGATTTGATTGTTTTTACCATGAAGATCACGGGTTGATAATGGAAGGCTGGAAACATGAGATGTTCATGCGTAAAGTTTTAATATCATACTGAAGGTTCTTTTTGTTCGCATCTCCTCCTCGAATGGTTGGGTTGCATTATTGCCATGGCGACTTTGTATTTCGTTGGCCAAAATGGAGATGGAAAACAGTAGGTAAGATTGACAACGAAGGAGAAAAGGAGATGGAGGATTTTCGTATATGCAAAAATTAAACCAATTGGCCAATAGGTCGAAGCCCCAAAAATAAGAAAAAACGAGAAAACCAATCAATATACCCAAAATTTTTAAGAAACATGCATAGATGGGAAGATGGAAAAGAAAAATAGTTAGGTGCATTCTAGGAAGTACTTAGTATTCTACTCAATTATCCTATCATAACGTGATATATGACAAACTATTTTTATTTATTTTTTGAAATATTTGAATTGTTTTTTAGTGTGAGTAAAGGAAAAGGAAAGCATAAAGACGGATGCATCCTGGCTTCCAAGTATTACTCATGAAAAATATGAATAGTCAATAATGCATAGTTAAATCACATTTGAAACTCTTTAATACCCAAAATCATGAATACAAGTGGGTTAAAAAAAAAAAAAAAACTTTGAATTTATAAACTAATAGTTACTTTTATTCTCCCTCTCCCAACTCTATAGAATCACCTTGCCTTTTTCTTTTTCTCTCTTCTTTCCCTCCCTTTCTTCTCTCTCACGCAATTCTACCCTCATTTTTTCCCCTTCTCTCTCTCTTTTCTCCATTTCTCTTCTTTTCCATCCTTCTTCATTTTTTTTCTACTCCATCTTCATTCTATTGTTTTCTTTGTTTTCCCTTTCTTAATTTTTTTCCCCACTTTTTTTCTTCTTTCTCCCTTTCTTCTCTGTTCTCCTTTTTTTTTTCTTCTTCTTTTTTGGTTATCATTTTTTTTTAGTTCACGTGAGTTATGAAACGGACTAAGCTGATTGGTCGCCCATGTAGCTGGTCGACCAAGATTGACGCTGAGTTGCATGTTGGTTGTGTCTTATATGATTCTTATTTTGCATCTTATTTGTCCTGTTTTTGTGCCATTTTGAAAGAGTTATTTACCGTGTTGTTTTATTCCCAAAAAGAATCTATAAAAAAACAATTTATAATACCAAATTGTGCTCCCATTACTATGATGACGTAGCAACAATGGCAAGTTCAGGTCAATCCACAAGGAGACGCTAATGATGTTTCGTTAAGGCAATTCTGTAACTACAGCAGTGAATGGAGGTTGTGTGTGACATAAAATTAAAGTGCAAAAAATTAAATGCAACCAAGATTGAAGAATCTAACCTTGGAAGCAAATTGGTCCCTATAACTTCTATCATTGAAATATCTTAATGAACATACATTTGATTATGTATTCACAATGATTCGTCCAATTCATCCAAATTCATTGACGCTATAGGCAGGTGAATCGTTTGGGATAAACGAGCAAGTGTTCTAAGTATCAATTAAAGCCTTAAACCCTAATTAATCTACATGCCTTAGGTCATATTAGGTTCGATAAACAATCAAACAAGATTAAGGTCATGTGCATTAAGCCTTATGATTTGATTAACTAGTGGAAGGCCCTAACTTTATTAATCAATTAATCTTTGAACCGAGCTAATTGAAACATGCATTCTAAGATCAAGAAAAGCTTAAAACGAAAACAAACAAGATTCAATTATTTGCTACATATGTGATTATAGCTAGATATAGGGGAAGATATCACGCAAGCTACAAATCACTTAGTAACAACATATATCCAAGGTAGGTGTGTCAATCCATCCAAGAACTATATATCTAGAAATTAAAAACAGATTCAAAGAGGCAAAATCATAATATAATGTTTATTAAAATAAATCTCAATACATTTACATAGGGTTTGCTCCCAAGAACTAGAAATTACTTACATAAACATCTTCATAGACAAAGAAAATACATGAAAGAACTTCAATCCATGATTACAACCCAAAATAAACAAAATTCTAAGCTAAAAGATAAAAAAAAAAAAGAAAGAAGAAGGTTGGTGGCTACTACACTCTCCAAAATCCATCCTATTCTGCCCAAAAAACGAAGAGATTATATATAGAGTAGAACGGAATGCCTAGGCACTTAGAACCCTAATTGAAGCGTCTGCCCATACGTCAAGTAGTGCATGGACACTCACTTGCATACGCGCATAGATGATCTTCGGAGTGCAAGCGCTCCTTGAAATGGAACTCTCGGTTGGCAAGCACCTAACGTAGTGTCTGGGCGCTAGGCACCCTTGACCAATTTCCATTTTTGCCCTCCATTTGTTGCTAATTGCTCCGTTTTGACCCGAATGTCATTTGAAAGGTTTCAATAGTTTCTTTGGCTCGTTTTCCTGTCAAAGTCACGAGAATAAACGTTAAATTCTCATGAACTAATAAGATTTAGGCCGAGATAAATACCTCTTCTGGAGAGTTATCAGACGCAGACCAATTGTCAGTGGTCCCAACGATGCATACCCTTAGATGGAGGAGAGAGGAGAGAGAATGGAAAGATGACTTTTTTTATTTTAATTGTCACATCAACATTAAGAATAAAAAACATTATCCCAGCTGTATAAAATTGAAAAATAAGTGCTTGTTTAGTAGAGAATTTGAAAACAAGAGATTCTATGAAAACAAAGTTGTATTTCACTAAGGATCAAGCTATAATATAAAATGGTCAAGTTCTGAATATCGTTTCATTGAGGATCTAATTTTAGGTTTAATTCACCTAGCTATCCTAGAGTTGAGTCAATTTTATTTGAGGATTTGAAATCGAGTTTTTGTTTGTAGAAATATTTAAAGCAATAAAGAAAGCAAGTAAAGTTGAAAAGTCAAGAATCAGAAAGTATTCTAAGGTATTGAATCCTTATTTAATCCGGTATGCAAATATTCTAGGGTTTCATGGAGTTAACTACAAATCATATGTCTAAGTCTATAAACTTAAGTCGGGGTTATTTTCTATAAAAAACAACATTTTCTCATGCAACTTAATTGAATACTAACTTCTTGAAACCAAATTAAATTACATCGCATTAAGTTTAATCTTTAGCAATTTTCATTATTAACCTAACTATTTCCATGAGAGATTAATAACGGTTCATTATTATAAGTCCTGTTAAACATGCCATCCATCAAATTGAGTATCTAACCTAACATGCATTGATGGTCAATCAACAAGAATTAAGTACAATAATAATAAAAAACATTATTTACAACAATCCATGAAATGTCTAAAACATTAGCACAACTTCATAAATAGTTCATCAATACCCTAAAACTATAGAGCTGGCCACTCATAGCTTTTGAAAACATTATAACATATAATCTTAGTATAAAAGGGTAGAAGAATGAAAGAATAAGAACACTCCACTATTGAAGAGCCCCTTAATTGAATGGAACTGCCAAGACTCCTTTGATTGGCACCTTAGGAACTCGAATGAACTCCAAAATTACTCTCAAACTCTCTTCTCTCTCTTTGGGAGCAAACTCACACTTTGAGGCTTTGAATTTTTTGTTATTAAAGTTGCTGATCACATCTATACTCATGGAATTTTTCAAACTTGCAGTCCAAGAACTTTCCTAATACAATTTTTTTTTTCAAATTTGAAAATTTGGTGCTGCGACGCTGACCGTCATGAAATGCTACCCTCAAGCGCCATACCAGTGTTGTGGCGCTATTTGGTTTTGTCGATTTAAGGGGTTTTTTCACATTTTCTTCTATTTCTTCACTTTTCGTCCATTTTAGTTTGGTTTGGTTTGGTTCTTTTGGCTTCCAAAGTTTATTTTCTCCATAATTACCTGAAAATCAGTAGCAAACACACTAAATCTAATAGAAACAATTCTAAATTAAGAGTAATTAAAGCACTTTTTGAGTACTTTTCAATCTTTCCCCCATAAAGTTTGTTCAATTGATTGCTTATTCGATATGTTGTATTTTTTTTTCCTTTTGTTTGTTTTATGATTGCCATGCTTGTTTCTTGTCTCTTACTAGTTTTGGTTATGCCTTTTCCCTTAACCTCAAACTATGAGGGGTTTTTTTCTTTTAGTAAAATGTTTAAAATAAAGACCATAACTAAATTTTGTAATAGGAATATACTTTAGTATTTAAGACATTTATGTTTGGTTGTTAATTCAAATTCTTTAACATTGTTTTTTTTTCATAATTTTAACTTTTATATTTATTATTACATTGAAATATTTTAATTACAAGTTGCTTTTAGTTTAAAATTTAGACAATCCATAGAAACATAAGTAAGTCTAAACATTGTTCAAGTGTATAAAAGGTGTTTGGAGTAAAAATTGAAATAGTGAAGAGCAAAGAGTTATGAAATATAGAGATTTGTGAACTCTTAAGATCCATAATATAAAGATTTCATAAGATATAAAATTGACATTTTTAAGTAGCGAATAATTCTTCGGGCAAAACACACTCATAACAGCGATTGAACTAAAAATAAAAAAGTCATAAGAGAAAGTCCCAATAAAAATATCTTATGTAAATGAAAGGAGAAATACCAAAATCTCACGTAACCCAGAATCAAACGGAACAGTGCCTCATGGGCGAAGGATTATATGCAAACAAAGGACTCTCCCACCCCTCAAATCTGCAGGTCCAAATTTGTTAATCTTTCTGAAAATTACATGCATTTGCTTCCAAGATTTTCATCCACTTTTCTGAACTTCTGATTTAGCCTCTGAATTCTGTAATTTGGATATTAGCTCCCGTTTTCTTTGAGTTTCAGTCTGTTATTGCATTAGGGTTCTTCAATCTACTTGCAGTTGATGCGGTAGAGGTATGTAGTTGTTCCTGTTTTTCTTCTTTTCATTTTCAGTGATTTAGGTTTGCCGGAATGCATTAGGGTTTTCGGCCATGTTACTTGCGGGGTCCTTTTGGTAATGCCACTCCGATTAGTAACTATTACTTTAAAATGAGTTTATATTTGCGTTGCATGGTTCATTTGGAGCATATGCTTAAGCTTTTTCTTTGCTATCTGCTTCTCCGTGAGTGTTTATTGATAAGCCCATGATGGTGGTCGCATAATTCTGTGCTTTGGTACCAGTTTTTTGGAATAATTTTTGTTATTATTATTATTTTTTTGGTTATGCAATCTTTTTAAATGAATGCAGCTATTAAATTGTATGTTGGATTCGTTATATCGCTTCCAACGTTCTTTCCCCTTTCGCATTCTATTAAGGACGAGGGTTGGCAGATTTTTGAAGCTCTGTTGAATTCTTAATTTGCTTTACACTCCGAACAAGTGGTGAGCAAATGATAAGCCTGAAGCTAGATGTAGCTTGTTAAAGAAAAAGCAGCTATTTAAAATTGGATATGGTGTTTAGTTCATCTATTTGTAGCTAAAGCTTTTATGTTACTCACTTCTAATGGAAATGTTTTTGTTCAATACGCAGTAGTTGGAAGTATGGTAAAGGATACTCGATCTAGTGTCAGAGCGAGGAATGAAGAAAATAATAATCTAAAAGGGAAACAAAATGGTGAAAAGGCTCCAACAAGAGCAGGTTCTACTACACCAGATTCTGCTTTAAGAAGGTCCGCAAGAGATACATCATTGAAGAGAAAAATTGTTGTAACCCCTTCTAAATCTAGGAAATCTGATCGACTTGACAAGCAATCACCTAGCACTCGTGATAAAAAGAAACATGGTACCCTTAAAAATAAGAACGTGCTTAATCCGCTTAGAAGATCCAAGAGGGGTAAAAAGCAGTCTTCATCTACTTCTTCAGGATCTAGATCTAAGAAATTAGATAAAAGTTCATCTACCTCTTCAGGATCTGTATCTAAGAAATCAGATAAAAGCTCAGGCTCACCAAATACGAAGGGGAAAAAGGAAAAGAAAGAGAAGAGTATTGAACAGTTGGCTCTCGAACCTAGGGAGGCTGGCAAATCTCCAAAACAAGACAAACTTTCCAAAAATGCCAAAAGTAATCGAATGGATGCTCGTGCATACAGGGCATTGTTCAGGGAAAAGCTTAAGACGGCTAATTCTTCTGGTATCTTAATTGTATTCTCTCTTTTTATGCATTTCTTCCTCCATGGACATCCCCATCTTATATTGCCCGTATTATTCTTTTTTAGAGGACAATGGTTCTCATACTATCATTTAATTGATTGACTTCTATACATATGGAAATCTAATTGTTAAGTGAATGGCTAGGTTCTCATCACCGTATTACTTTTATCCTAGTTACATAGTGCTATTCTAACTAGTTGATGGTCATTTTTTCTTATCTTTCATCTCCTTGATTTGTAGACTGTCAAGAGCAGCCGAAGATGCCAAAAAACAACAATCATTGTGATAGCAATAGTTGCAAGGAAGACTTGAATGGGAGCAATAAGTGCAGTGAGAAAAGTAAAGAATTGAGCAGCAATTGTCTAGAGACATCCTCTACTAGAGATTTGGATGACCCTAATGAGACTGTAACTAAAACATTGAGAAGTAAATGTCTAGAGGAATCGTCTACATATTTGGAGGACTATACTGAAACTAGAAGTAAAACCTCCAGGGAAGTAGTGGAAAATGGCATCGAATTGGAGTTCTTCCCGTCAAGCCAGAAGTCCTCTGAGGAAGAAGTGCCGCCTAAACTGTCAAATGAAGATAGTGGTAGTGTAGGTGCAGTTATCCATGTGAATAAGAAATTGAAAACATTAGAGAGAGCGAATTCTATACCGCAAGAAAAGATGGTTGATGACCGTATTAACTCAGAGGAGGAATGTAAATTAATTTCTTCAAAAAGAAAAATAAGCGTGCTGCACTCAGATTCTAATGTCTCATTTAGGAACGGAAGTGAAAGTACATGCTCTTCACCTATTGAAGCCATCCAGTTATTATCATCTCCATGTAGACAAAGTGATCAAGCTGAGACATGTGGAAAATGTTCGAAGAGACAAAGGTAAGTCTTGACTCTTGACTAGGGTATTTTTTGGATGTCATTTAATTGTGAATGGTAAGGATAATACATGAAATTGTGTACCTGGTTTGCCATATTTATTTTAGTGTTGTCAAAATGATACTGATAGGGGATGGAAGTATTTTCTATAATTAAAAAATGTAAGACATAGACAGCATGCACTATGACCATGGACCTCTCTTTATTCTTTTGAATTGGAGTCCCTTCCTCTATTAGTTGGACTCCTCTTGCTGGGTTGTTTATGTGTGCCCTTATATATTCTTCATCTTTTCAATGAAAGCTTGGCTCTTTGTACATATAAAAAAAAGATTGTGAACCTTTGGATGCCACACAAGCATTAACATATAGACCAAAGGCCTCACTTGCACTTGGATTTTAGAATGTGTTTGAAGTCTCTAGTCATGATTAATTTTATTTTCATTTTTGTTTTTAAACTTTTTGTTATGATGTGCTCTTAAGAAGTGTTGTTGATAGTGGCCGTTCTATTATAAAAGCTTTCTGGAGAACTATTTAGTGGGAATAAACAATTGTCACCTGTTTTTATCATTAACTGGTAACCATCATGAGTTAGCCTAGTGGTAAAAAAAGAGACATAGTCTTAATAAATGGTTAAGAGGTCATGGGTTCAATCCACAGTGGCCACCTACCTAGGATTTAATATCCTATGAATTTCCTTGATGTCAAGCGGGTTGCCCCCTGAGATTAGTCGAGGTGCGCGTAAGTTGGTTTGGACATTCATGGATATCCAAAAAGAAAAAAGAATCATTATTTGGTGGATTTGAAGATCATAATGCTTAACTTATCTAGACACCAGTGACACATCTGATGGGTTCTTCATCATTACATATTGCAGGTTAGACAATAATTCATTGAAAGACTTCTGCTCCTGTCCGGAAATAGATCACCAGAATGAAAAAATATCCATTGATATGGTTTGTTTGTTCTTTCTTTCTCCGTCTTTCTTCAGTTGTTATTCTTCTTTGTTTTGGTTTTCTTCATTACCTCATTCAGAATTTTGTCATTCAGAATTTTATGCATACAGGACTTCTTGTTGTTTAGATTCGCTGTTAAAGATGTAGTTTAATGGAAATGACACTGTTATTCTATCTCTTAGTCTATTAACTCCAAGATTTTATCTGTTCTGTCTTGATATGAATGAGATTACAAAAGGGTGGCAAAGGAGTTAAAAGGCTCTTTCATTGGCATGTAACAGTAATTTTTTGAACAAGAAACAACTACTCATTGATATAATGAAAAGGGACAAGAAACAACTACTCATTGATATAATGAAAAGGGATAAATGCGTAGGAGATACATACTCCGGTGTGAAAATTAAATAAAGAAGAAAAAAGAAACAAAATCAAGAACGTAGTGACAATTACAAACCAAAAGACCATCCATGAAAATAATAAATTCAAAACAAAGGGCATAACCTAAAACCAATCCTAAATAATTAAGGCTTATGTTTGGGACTTACTCGTCCAGATGTTGTTTGGTATCTTGTATTCTTAAATCACCAATTGACTCAAAAGCTTAAGTTGATTGGTGAAGGAAAATTTAATATCATATATTATCTAACACTCCTCTTCACTTATGGGCTTGAAAGTTAAAATATGAAGAAGACCTAACAAGTTGAAATCAATATTAACTGGGGAGGAAATAACATTGCAAGGGTTTGAACATAGGACCTCTTGCTCCGATACCGTGTTAAATCACTCATTGACCTAAAAGCTTAAGTTGATGGGTGAAGGTAAATTTAATATTATATCATCTAACATGTATGCTCATCACATGGACACTAGTGTTATGGTCAAAGTATTCCTCCTTAATCCGCCTCATAGGGAGAAGGGTTTTTTTTTATGGCTTGCTGGGTTGTGTGCAATCTTATGAGGTTTTGTGGGGTAAGTCGATAGTAGGGTTTTTAGAGGAGTGGAAAGGGGGCCTTAGTGAGGTTTGATCTCTCATGTTTCTTTATGGGCTTCAATTTTGAAGACCTTTTTGTATCTATTCTATAGTTGTTAGCGTTATTTTACATAGTTGGAGTCCCTTTTTGTAGAGGGAGGTCATCTTTTATGTGGGCTTGTTTTTTTGCATGCCCTTGTATTTTTTCATTTTTTTTAACAAAAGTTGTTGATTCCATAAAAAAAAATAATGAAGGCTTAAAGACCTTAAAACAAGTGTGAAGGATAATGGAATGGATGCCATCATTGAACCAAAAAAGCTGAAATTATGCTGCAATAACTTGCCAGCCAAACTTGAAAATGCAAAGCTTCTTCACCAACAACACAAAATTCATGAATTCAAGAACTTTAAAGTTCAAACTCGAACTCTGTTAATGAAGCTTTAAACCAACTGGGGAAATTGAGCAGCCAAGCTTTTTCTTGAGACTTATCAAATAGATCAAATAGATCAAATAGAAAAACAAATCCAACGGATGAAGAAGCTCAACAGACAGACCCATGAAATCATGACCGGGTCGGCCGAAAACCATTGAACTCCAAATTCTAGATCTGCAGAAACCCTGCTGTAAATCAATTCTTGCTGAAAAATTTCATTGAGTTCAAGATAGATCATCATCAAACAATGAACAAAAGCTCCTTTATATAGAGAGCTTATCCAAACTCTTTGAAGACTACTCCGTTCAAGACTTATGTATAAATTGGAGCGCGTTCATCTTCCAAGATTAACAATTTTAATTGTATTTCATGCAGTGTTTCGTCTTGTGCTTTGGTTGTTTCTTGTACTGCTGGATTTCAGCTTCATTTTATCCCTTTTATAATTCTTTTCTCATGTTCCAGGATATGGTGAGGGAGGTAAAGGGGTGTCAACCTAGTTGAGATGCCTGGGTGCTCCTGCTGATCCATATATTTTTCTCGTGTTTTTATATTTCCCCTTGTATTTTTTAGCATTAGTCTCATTTCATTATCTTAATGAAGAGAGCTTGGCCAACTAAAATAGTTACCCACCCATTAACCTAAGTAACCACTCAATAAAGATAAACTAAAGAATTAGGTATACAATCAGCTATACAAACTGTTTTCAAATTTTAAACACTAACTGTGGGTTAACTAAGGTAATTTCCAAAACTTATACACCAATTCCTTCCCCCAAAGAGTAAAGGAAACTTGTCCTTGAGTTGGCTAAAAGAAAAACTGTAGTAACTCTCCAATTCCTTCATTCAGCAAGCTAAAACCCATTAGAAGATATATATTTAAAGATGTCTGCGATGTTGAATGTGGGAGAAATTTTGGGAGAAATTTTCATCTCAGAAGGTAACTCCACTTTGCAAGCATTTTCTCCTAGTTTTTGGAAAATAGGAAAGGGCCCAATCTCAACCTAACGAGATCCCTGACTTCAAAGTTCATTCTTCGATGCTTGTCCATTGCAGCCTTGTACTGCTCATTGGATTTCCTCAAGTGCTCAGTCACTTCTTCATGAAGGAGTTCAATTTGCTCAACCATTATCTTGGCCTCTTGATTCAAGTCAAAAGAATGGGTAACCTTAGATAAACCCATAGTTATCCTAGGTAGTTGATAAACCCATAGTTATCCTAGGTAGTTGATAAACCCATAGTTATCCTAGGTAGTTGAGTGTAAACAACTTCAAATGGAGATTCCTTTGTCTAGCGGTCATATGGTTGTGGTTCCTCACTTAATCATATCAGTTTTGCTTTTGCAGCTCAACTTGATCCCTATGTGTTAAAGAGAGTGTTAAACTTATATTGAAAAGAAAATGTTGATATAGCTGTATTGCCAACCACTATGGGTTGGCCTAGTGGTCAATAAGGGCCATGTAACGATAAAAGACCTAGAGAGAATGCGTTCAAACCATATTGGCTATATCTTACGAATTACGTTATATTAGGTTGCTAACATAACAACTTAATTAGTTTTAGTTGGGCCATAAATTTCTAAAACACTTCGATACACGGCCACAATTGGGATGTACAGCAGGGCTGATTTCCCAGTTCTTTTCCTTTTACAATTTGAAACAGAGGGATTTCCTTTATAACCCTGCACCATCTTCATTAATAATACTTCCTCTTTTCTATTTTAGAATATTTAATTTATAATCGATAGAAGTTTCTCACAAAGAAAATTCTAATTCATAGAATTTACTGTGTCCTCTTGCTTAAAAAGCATTGAAGGTTATTACACTATATTGAACTGATCTTGAATGTTGTGTTTTGCTTTATTGTCGTAGGATAGAGGGAAGTCCATGGGCAATGTCATTACAGATCCTACTGGAAATTGTGTTTGGTGTAAGCTGGAAAAAGCATCATTGGACATCGACCCAAATGCATGCCTCCTCTGCAAAGTTGGGGGAAAACTCTTGTGGGTACTATTTTATTAGTATATCATTTTTTTCCTGAATATTTTTTACATAAAAACCATTTGGTTGGATGGAATTTATTTTTTTGTTGAGTTTGATGAGGAACGTTGTGATTGTTGAAGGAAAACATTTAAATAAGGATCGGTGAAAGAAGATATTGCAAAAACAATTGATGGGAAATATAATCTCCTTGCCTCCCACCGTCTTGGAAATGTTTATTAGATCTTAATTTAACAAGGCTCTTAAGTTAACAAAGCTTACAAAGACAATAGAGAAAAGATTTATTTATTTTTCCTTGACAAGAAATGAGTCTACAATGTAATAAAGAGAGAGTAATGTTCAAAAGTTACAAACTCTGCTAGGGAATGAATAAGAAAGCAATAAAAACAGAAAATCAAGAGATTACAAAGGAAAAATAAAAGCATGCCGGTTGAAAGATGCATCTTGAATAGAATATCTTGCAAGGAGTTTGGAGAAAGCACACTAAGAAGCTTTGAGGCGAGCCGAAATGAACCGATCTAACCAAGGAAGATTCTTGTTGTGGAAAATTCGCAGATTTCTTTCAAGCCAAATTTAAGGAAGAAGAGCTTTAACACCATTGGACGATACAATCTTTAGATCCAGGAACCAAAGGAGGACCAAGGACCAATCAACAGATGAAAAATATTGTCCTTCAATGCGTTGGAAAACACCCACATAAGATTAAATTTCAAAAGCCTATCCCAACATCACAGAGAATAAGTGTATTCAAAGAAAATATGTTACAAAGAATCCACATCAAAGTGCCATGAAGCATAATTCAAATAAGAACATTGTGTTAGGAACCAAGGTAGTACGGGCTACTTTTGTTCTACACCTGTTAGAATGGGATGACCAATGTGGTACTTAAGTGGCTTGACTCTCTCCCCAAAATAGTTGCCTTTTGGGGTGTGGTTCTCCAAGCTGCCTCCCTTCTATGAAAGCACTTCACAAATCTTTTATCACATATAATTTAAATTGAATCATCTTATCACATTAATTCAATTTTAGCCTAAGAAATTCAAAACACAACCAGGATAATTCAAGATAACTAAATTCAAATTACTTGAAAATTCAGGACGCCAGACTTTGTTTCTTATATTACTCTTTTTATTATATCAATGAAAGATCATGTTTCCTTTAAAAAAAAAAGAAAAAATTCCTTTCCAAGATTCATGTCAGAAATCCTATAGTCAAATCTACACTTCATGCCTCTAAAATAAAAAATAGACTAAATGAAGCTTAGTCTCCTTTTGATGTTTCTCTCTAGGCATCATTGACAAGTTCCTTTTGTAATTATCAGCTTGATCTTATTTTGTTAGATTGGAGACCCTTCCTTGGGTGCTCCCTTTTTCTGGGCTGTTCTTTTCTTTTCTTTTCTTCTTTTTTTTTTTCTTTTTTTTTTTAAATTTTTTTTTAAATTTTTTTTAAAATATTTAATTCTTTATATTTTATATTTTATATTTTTATGCCTGTGTATTCTTTCATTTTTCTTAATTAGTTGTCTTCGAAAACCCTTTGGTTCCTTGAAATTATAGTTTTGACTGCCCCATAGTAGAGGACCATGAAGAGATAAACACGGCCCATATAACAATTGAAGTATGTTCCAACTTATCTTATTATAAAAAACTCACCAAATCTTAAAGATCTTGAATAGAGATGACCGACGACATGCAGCATATGGGCATGGCTCATGATAGAATCTCAGTTTCTTTTATAACATATGAGCATTCCTACTGATTTGTTAGCATGCATATAGCTGTTCTAAACTGTAATCATATTGAAACTGAAGTCACCTTGCTTATTGGTTTCTATATGTGTATCTTCTTTTGCATTTACTTTAAGATGCTGTGAAGGAAAAGAATGCAGAAGAACTTTCCATCTTTCTTGTCTAGATCCTCCCTTGGAGAATGTTCCTTTTGGAGTTTGGCATTGTCCGATGTGTATTAGAAGGAAGATCAAGTTTGGTGTCCATGCTGTGTCAAAGGGTGTCGAATCCATCTGGGATACAAGAGAAACAGAGATCTCGGGTGCTGATGGTATGGTCTACTAAATGATTCAATCTTACACGTGTTATAGTAATTGCTTGTAGATGTTCAAAATACAGTGTTACCTTTTTACTTTTATGATTTTTGCATTAATCTTTTGGTCTGTCATTTTCAGCTTTTCCTCCTTTTAATAAGGTAATTATATAATTTTCTTTAGATTCTTTGTTATCTGTTATTATCTTCAAGGGTTGCAAAGGCAGAAGCAATATTTTGTGAAATTTAAAGATCTTGCTCATGCTCATAATCGATGGTTACCAGAGAGTGAATTGCTTTTGGAAGCCTCGAGCCTTGTTTCAAGATTCAACAGGAAAAATCAGGTTTTGAATTGTTCTTTCTAAAAGTTGATGTCTTGTCAATTAGAAGAAGTTCATTTTCTCATTGCTTGATATTTAGCTTGTGGAATTTAATGTAGCAAAATTTAGCATAGGTCAACGGGTATTGGCATATTGCATACGCACATTCAAGATTTGCATTTTTTTTTTCAATAATTCCTTAGAAGTGTTGATGAGTCAAGTTGGAGAAAATTCTAATTCTGAAAAAATACCTCTGAAGTTGTATTAATTGTTTAGACAAGTTTAGTTTAAATACTAAACTTGTGAACATCCTAGCCGTTAGAGTTACCAACGGTAACTTAAAGGTCTAAAGATTACATAGACAAGATTTAAAAGAACCGGGCAAAACACTATTAAAACTTAAAGAATTGGTTACTTCCTAAACTAAGAACAAAAGGTAGACTACATTGAATGTTTAATACATCGAATTCCCTCTATGCAAATAAATAGAACTCGTCCTTGAGTTTATGTTGAAAGAGAAAACTGATCTGGTGGAAAGTACTTTGTCAAATCGGCAATATTGAAGACTGGGCTGATATGGAGATCAGATGGGAGTTCGATCTTATATGTGTTGTCACCATACTTCTTCAAAATTCTAAAAGGACCAAGCTTTTGTGGTTGAAGCTCGTTGTAGGTACCTACTGGAAATTGAGCCTTACGAAGACGTATGACTTGATTGCCTTCTTTGAACTCTTTGAATCTTCTATGTTTATCAGCATCTAATTTATACATAGCTGTCATCTTTTCCAAATGATCCGTGACTCTGTTGTGTAGTTCAGCTACTCGTTCTGCCATGGCTTCAGCCTCCAAGCTAAGATCAACTGAAGTAGGTAAATTAGTAAGATCAACAGTTAATAACTAAAACCCACAAGTTCTTGAACAAAAAAAGGGGTTTTGAGACTTCTCATAGAGCGATTCTCCTCGTTAGAGCGAAAGAGAGATGGAGAGAACGGTTTTGGTAGTGTGTTTTGTTGCGGGTTTATTGGGAATTTTATCAGCGGTTACTGGTTTTGTTGATTTTATCAGCTGTTACTGGTTTTGTTGCGGAGGCTACACGAATCAAGGGCTCTCAGGTTCAGTTTATCTCCACGAAGTCCAGCAATGGGTCTTGGTTTAACTGCTGCAATTTCTTTGATGATTGCACATCTAGTTGTAAATGTTTCAAGTGGTTGCATTTGTTGCAAAAGAAGTCCTAATCCTTCCAATCCTAATTGGAAAATAGCACTCCTGAGTTTCGTTATAGCCTTCTTGTTGTTGCTGACTAGTGGTGCACTTAATGATCAGCATGGTGGAGGGACTATGTGCTTCGTTAACTATTAATATCACTGCCATGTCGTGAAACCCGGAGTCTTTGCTGGAAGCGTGATTCCGTCGCTTGTAAGTGTTTTATTGGCAATAGTCTATTACCTAAATTTGAATTTGGCAAAAAACCATAGTACTTTGTGGGGGAATCCTGTTCCAGCTCAAGGCATTGCTTCGGGCAGCCTCAGTTTCCAGAACAAAATTCTCAGCAACCCGTTTTTGTTCATGAAGACACATATGCATGACGACAGTATGCATGATTCATAACCGGTCTCCAAGCAAACTTTTGTGAGTTGATGAACTTGTGAAGACCATGAAGTACTTAGAAACTGGACTTTAGAAGGATATGGAAATCTGTTGTTCCTCAACATTTGGCTGTGTTTGTTTTAGTTTTGTTTCCGTATCCAAGTAGGTGAGGTGAGAGAGAGGTTGTGTAGTAAGATTATCAACCAAAATATGAAATATTAATATTATGTGAAAGGGAATGTATTTCGGACTCGATGTTAGTTTCTCCAAAAAAAAAAAAAAAAAAAAAAAAA
>QLSR01000052.1:1101782-1171127 GCA_031780015.1 Citrullus colocynthis
AAAAAAAAAGAAAAGAAAAGAAAAGAAAAGAAAAGAAAATTAGGATCAACAGTTAATCGAGGAAGTTTTGTATATACAATCTCAAATGGGGAGTTCCCTGTGGACCTATTCTTCATGTGGTTGTATGCAAACTCTGCTTGATCTAAAGATAAGATCCCATTGCTTTGGTTTTTCCCCTCCAAGGCAGCATGTAAGATTTCCTAGGATTTGTTCTGTAACTTCCGTTTGTCCAGGGGGTTACTTGTTGTGCTAAACTTCAAAGTGCATCAATTCTTGGAAAAAGAGGGAGCGAGCCTATGAATCTAAGAAAGTCAATTCAATGAATAGATCTCGAGTCAACGGTACAACGGACAGCGCTGCCTACATGCGAATTAGCTTCTGAGGTCAAGCAGTCTCAATTTCACTACAGGATTGATTTGCGACGAATCGATCCAGGTCGGCTTACTAATGGGATGGAGCTTGTGTTGAATTTCCTCCATAAAGTCTTCCAAAAATAGCTTAAGAATTTGACATCACGATCTGAAACTGTAGACTTAGGAACACGATGTAAGCGTACAATTTCCTTTAAGAAAAGGTTAGCAACAGCATTGGAAGTTTTACAACAAGGAAGGAAATGAGACATTTTACTAAATCTATCAACTACTATTAAGTAACGAATCATTCCCTCTTTGTGTTTAAGGAAGCCCTAAAATGAAATCCATTGATAGACCCTCCCAAATCCTCTTTGTGTTTAAGGAAGCCCCAAAATGAAGTCCATTAATAGACCCTCCCAAATACTCTCAGGAATAGCGAGAGGAGAGTATAAACCTGAATTTTGTTGCTGACCTTTTGCATTTTGGCATATGAAACAATGTTTGATAAATTTGGTCACAACCTTTCTTAATTGTGGCCAAAAGTATCTTGTATTTAAGAGATGTAAGGTCGTATCCATTCCAAAATGACCAGCTAGACCATTGCTATGCGATTCTTTAATTAGTGAGTCAGTGACTCTCGAAGAGATGTCCATGGGATGCATAGTAGATCATTCTTAAAGAGGTACCCGTTAACTAAGTGGAAGTCTTTACAATTATCGCGAGAGTTGCACATAGCCCATGTCTTACCAAAATCAGGATCACTTTCATATAAACTTGGAAGCGAATCAAATGCTACTATATTACCTTTAAGTATAGTTAACAAATTAACCTTTCTACTCAAAGCATCAGCCACCACGTTCATGCTACCAGCTTTATGTTTGATTACAAAATCAAAACGTTGAATAAAAGACAACCATTGAGCATGCATCCTAGTAATAGTGTTTTGTGTTTGCAAAAATTAAGGGAGAAGTGATCTGAAAATAATATGAACTTGTGACCTAAAAGGTAGTGTTCCTAAACCTTAAGTGCTTTTACCAAATGAGAGAATTTTATTAATGATCGAAAGTTATCTATATAAGAAGACAAGTACTCTATTTATAGAAAATTGAAAAATAAACTAATCCTTCTTTTGGAAACAAAAATAAGACTTTTTCATATAATTAATGAAATGAGTCTAATGCTCAAATTAAAAGAAACTAATCCTAATAAATTAAAGAAACTAATTATAATCCTAATCAATCAAAGAAACTAATCATAATCCTAATAAACCAAATAAACTAATCCTAATCCTAATTAATCAAAAAACCTATAGAAATCCTAATAAACCATGAAAACTGAAACTAATCTCCATCCTAATCAATTAAGGATTTGACCCTAATACCTTAATCCTAATTGCATCACAAGGGATTCAATGAAAACAAAGTTGTATTTCATATTTTCAAATGTCTTTGGTAGCATATTTATTAACAGGATTCTAATTTAAATAATTGTTCAAAATGTGCTTGATTATGTATTTATAAACCATAGAGCAAGTTATAGTTACCCACTTAATTAGGTTGGATCTAATTTATTAATAATTAACTCATGAACATATTTTATGTTAAAAATTTTGTATAATTATTCTTTTGTTCCATATTATAATACATTGCATAGCACATATTTTAATTTAAAAGAAAATGAGTTGAGTCTAGAACATCAAATGCTATATTTATTAACATTTTTTTCAATTTTTTTTTAACACAGTTCATTTTAAAATTTCAAATTCAAAATCTTGGTACAAGAAAAACATAAACATGTTATTTTCAAAATTTGCACTCTTTAGATCATATAACCAAAAATAGTTTTAAAAAACAAAACTCAGGTTATCTATAAAACGCATATTCGTCGAATTTAGTGAATCTAAAAACATAAAATAGAATTCAAATACTCTACCAAACATACCCTTAAAGTTCTTATGGCCGGGAAGGGGAGTCTATAATACTGGCCCATTATCATCACTATAGCATAACTTTCTCTCTCCTTGATGGTTCTTTCTCCCCCAATCCATCTCTAACCTTTTGACCTAGCCCTAGCCGCTGCCATGGCTGGACTCGTCACTATCGTTCGCTTGCCGGCTCCTTCGTTCGTTAGTGACTCATAGCCTTAGCCCATTGTCGATGGTCTCTCTCACCTGATCTGTTCCTTCCCCTTCGACCTATCCCTATTAGCTGCCATTGTTGGTCACAAGGTTTGTTTGCTGGTTTCTATTTGCAACCTTTTCTTTTTGCTGGTTTTGTGTTTCCTCTTCTCGTTGGACTCTCTCTCGACCCAACCTTTTCTTTACGACCTAGCCCAAGCCGCCATAATGCCGTTCTTAGTTTTTGTTGTCGTTCGTCCGTTGCTTTTGCTCGTCGTTCCTCATATATTGATGTCGATCTCACTAAAAAGTTGTCTTCCGCCGCTCATGCTGGCATCAACTCTGATCTGTTTGATCTATTTGTAGTGTTTCTCCCCCTGTCGAAGAATTTTCCATGCTTGAGATTAAAGGACTAGAGCTCATAATTTCAGGACTAATGATGTTTGGGAGAGGTGAAGTGTCCCAAAAATTCTCTTCAAGCAGAGATGACTCCCCCTAAAGAGAAGTTGGGCTAAAAAACGATTGAGTTTCCACAAAGGACACATCCATACTCTCAAAATACTTGTTAGTTAGGGGGTCAAACATTTGTATGCCTTTTTACAAGGAACATAGCCTACAAAAACACATTTAATAGCCCGAGGGTCCAATTTGGATTGGGAAAGAAGGGTTCGATGAACATAAGCAGTACACCCAAAAACTTTTAACGGTAACTCTGAGAACAATCAGACAGTAGGAAAAAACTCAAATATAAAATAAATCTATTTATTCCATTCAAATTGAGGTGTTGTAGAGGGGTTTTAAAATTCAACACCTTAGTAGGCATTCTATTGATTAGGTAAGCAGCTGTTAGGACTGCATCCCCCCACAGATATTTTGGAACATGCATCGAAAACATAAGGGCACGAGCAATTTCAAGCAAGTGTCAATTTTTCTGTTCAGCAACACTATTTTGTTGAGGGGTATCACGACATGTAGCTTGGTGAATGATGCCCTTATCATGTAAAAAGGTGGTTAATGGTTCGTTAAAAAATTCAGTCCTATTATCAGAGTGAAGAATGCAAATTTTAATTTGAAATTGAGTCTCAATCATTTTATGAAAACGAACAAAGACCTCTTTTACATTTGACTTTTTTGTTACTAAGTAAAGCCAAGTTAAACGGGTGTGATCATCGATAAAAGTAATAAATCAGCGCTTGCCATTTTTTATCAAAACCTTAGATGGACCCCAAACATCAATATGAATTAAGTAAAAGGGTGATGAGGGTTTATAAGATTTTGGTAAAAAAGTAGATCGATGATGTTTGACAAAAATGCAGTCTTCACATTGAAACATAGAACAATCAATTCCTTTAAATAAACCAGGAAGCAAATGTTTTAAATAAACGAAATTAGGATGTCCTAATCTACGATGCCAAAAGATAATAGTTTCTTGGACAGAAAGAGAACTGACACTACTCAAGCCTTGAATCTTTTTATGACTAGTTGAAACTTCATCAAAGTAATAGAGACCATCAATCATCCTAGCACGTCTAATCGTCTCCCCCGAGTCCTCATCCTGAAAGAGACAATGGGTTTCACAAAAGATAACACAACAGTTAGCATCCTTAGATATTTTGCTCACAGATAGAAATTACAAGCTAATTGAGGAACATGAAGGACAGAACGTAGCATGAGTTTTGTACTTAGGGAAATTGTTCCTTTGCCTGCAATAGATGTAAAACTACCATCGACAATACGAACTTTTTCTTTACTATAAACAGGGGAGTATGAATCAAATAAACACGAGAAACTAGTCATATGATCAGTAGGTCCAGAATCGACGATCCATGGAGAGGAGTTTAGACACGAGAGAGCTTGAGGGGAATTACCTGTTTGTGCCAAGGAAACACTAGGGTTACCCGAAGAATTGGATTTTAGTAGCTTTAGGATTTGATCAATTTGCTCTTTGAGTGGACTGGAATCAACAATATTTGCATTGGAGGCATGCTGATGAGAATTTCTCTCAGATTGTTTCGAGCTCTTCCAAATTGTAGGTTTGCCATGTAGTTTCCAACATGTTTCCCTCGTATGACGGGGTTTGTTGCAATGATCACGCCATACACTAGGCTTGTCATGGGTTTTGTTGGATTGATCAGAAGCTTTCATTGCAGTACTTTCAGTCACTAGCGCGGAACTATCAACTGAGTTAACTGCCTTCTTTCCAATCATAACATTCCTGCGGCTTTCTTCCCTGCGAACTTTGGAAAAAACATTATTAATATTTGGAAGAATATTTTTCCCAAGTATCCTGCCTCTAACCTCATCGAACTCAACATTGAGGCTAGCAAGAAATTTGTAAATGCGACCATTTTCAAGAGTTTTTCGATAATGTTTTTGGTTGTCTGTGGATTTCCATTCATACGTCTCGAATAGATCAAGTTCTTGCCATATCCTTTTCAGAGAGTGAAAATATTGTGTAACTGAGTTGCCTCCTTGTCGTATATCACCTAACCTGAGGTTCAGCTCGAACACTTGTGACTGGTTCCCCAAATCAGAGTACATTTGAGTCACAGTGTCCCATAATTCCTTGGCCGTAGTGTAGCACATGTAGTTACTTTTGATGTCTTCTACCATAGAATTGACAAGCCACGTCATGACCATGGAGTTTTCCGCGTCCCACACAGTGAATAAGGGGTCATTTGGACTGGGAGCGATTTTTTCTCCTGTGAGATACCCTATCTTTCCTTGACCATGAATATACATCTGAACACTTTGGGACCAACGAAGAAAGTTATCCCCGTTAAGTCGAATGGTGGTGATTTGACCGTGGGGTTGTTGGAATGGGTCCGATTGTCGAAGACTTTGGCGGTAGATACCTTAGTTTCTGACATATTGAAGAGAGATAGGCACACAACCCAAAATACCAGATCTGAAAAAGAAGAAAAAAATGACAGAGAACGATTTTAACCAACCCAAAGGAATCCACTCAGCGGCAGAATGAAGGTCCACCGGATAGTCGCCGGAGCTGGTTGGAAATCGCCCTGAAACTTGTGCAGACTTGGTCGGCCGGCGGAGAGGAGGTGAACCCAGACGGTATCGGCGTCGGCTAGCTTCACTAGCTTCACGGCGGAGACGATTAGATCCACAGATGATCGATACTGGAGTTGTCTTGAGATGTTCGATGAATGGCTGTGGCGGTGGTGAGTCGGCGGCGGCAGATTAGGTTAGATTTAGGGTTTTTTTTTTTTTTTTTTTTTTCCTTTTTCAGAAAAAATTAGGGTTTCAACTGTGCTCTGATACCATGCTGAAATATTGTATTTCTCTTTTGTAGAATATTATTAACAAGGGTTTTCTTATATAAAAGAAAACCTATTACAAAGAAGGAAGGAGATAAATATGGTAAATATCTTTACAATAAATACAACGATAAAATATTAACAAGAAGGAAAATAATCCCCAAATAATCAAGAGTTTCTATTAATCCTTTTATGGATGAAGTTGGATGAAGATTATTCAGATCTCAACTTTAATGCTAAATGGAATCTTTTCGGGGACCTTCATTTGAAACTTGAACATTGGTCTTATGAGAACCACTCTCATCCGGAGGCGATTAAAGTTATGGAGGTTGGATATCAATTAAAAACCTACTCTTGGAGTATTGGACGAGATTGACCTTTGAAGCTTTCTATGTCTCATTGTAATTTGAGCAATAGTCTCTTTTCATTTCATCAATTAAAAGTCTTATTTCTGTTTCAAAAAATCATCGATCTTCAAGACTTGACAAGTTCTTTAAACAATCTATGGTCTCTTTTCCGGGATCAGATGTTTAGTTTACTAGAGGGGTATCTAACCCCCCTTCTCCTGAAGAAGTTTTATCCTCTTTCCTCGATGATGAGGAATCAATTGTGAGTGTAAGCAGTGAAGCAGTAGAAGTTCCTATGGAGGAACCAGTGCAATAGAAGTTACTTTTGGATGATATATTTGCAGAAGCCCATAATCATAGTTTTGCAAGGGAAGACATTGGGTCATCCAATTCAGAGTCGTTTGTTGCAGTATCACTAATGTTTCTCCTTTTATTCCTGACAAATTTGCTTCTTTGGTTAAGGTTTGCGGTCTTCAGTTGCGGCCAATTCCTTCTAGTTTTATAGGAGTTGCAGCTTAATGATGTTCAGCAATTGTTTTAGAGCATATAGCACTTTTATGGGTCATTCGAGGTGTTTTTTCAATTAGAGATTCGTATTGCCCCCTTTACTTGGGTCTCATTTCCCTCTCATAAGGGGTTTTCATAGTTCATTGCTCTTTTGCCGTGCAATCTTGTCCGTTGTTTTGTTATGTTTTTTTATTCAATTTGTCTTTTAGCTTCTCATGGGGTTCTTTCTCTATGTTTTTGTGCTTCTTAGTTGAAGATTTTGTGTCTTAGTTGGTCTATATTGTTTACCTTCATCCGCTGTGTTTGTCTCTTATATTTGTCTTCAAATTGGATGTCTTGTATTTTGGAGCATCAGTCTCTTTTTCTCAGATTTGTTTTTTGTTTTCTTAGAAAAAGAAGAATATTGACACACTGCCATGCCATCTGTTATTTGCAATATATTTTTTAGACTCTTGTCCAACTAACCCCTTTTGTGGAGGATTATATTTAGAATGGGACGAGTATGGGCAGTGGTAAATAGTTTGTGTTTGAATATTAGTGCTGTTATCTGAATCGGGTTGTTTGTGACCTGATTTTTGGGCTTTCTATCATCTTTTGTGCTCCATCATGTGCTTCCGTGTAGCTTTGTTTTGGGGCCCCCTGTTTTTTTTTATTATTTATTTTTTTTTTGTATTTTTTGTATTTTTTCTCCAATTTGGTTGTACATCTTTTGTTCATCTCATTTGCATCTTATCTTTATCGGTTGTATTTTTACCTGTCGTTTGGGCATCTTTTCTTATTTGGTGTACGCTCCATATTGTACTCTTTGGATATTTCATTCATCAATGAGATGTTTCTTATCAAAAAAAGATTAGTGGTGTTATTTTGTATTTTATTTATTCAGATGGATCTTTCTCCATTGTGATGACTCTTCTTTCAGTATTCAAGGTGGAAGCAAGCGTGGGCTGTTCCACAGCGTTTGTTACAGAAGAGAGTGTTATTTTCTGCTAAGCTATGTGAGGAGCATGATGGGGAACTTTCTGGGGCTCAATTGAATTGCCAATATGAGTGGCTTGTTAAATGGCAGGGCCTTGATTACAAATTTGCAACATGGGAGTTGGAAAATGCTTCATTTTTAAGTTCACATGATGGTCAAGGTCTTATGAAAGATTATGAAAGCCGCCTTGAAAAGGCCAAGGTAGCTTCCCATGTCTCAGAAGTGGATGAGGACCATGAGGTAGATTCAAAAAAGGTTGTACTTCTATAATCAGCTATCTTCTTTGTTGACATCTAAAAAAAAGAAAAACAAAACATTTTGTATGCATATTCTGCTACCTTAGATGGTTTATTTGTTTCAGTTGATGAATCATTTGATTCTTTGTTTTTCTTTTTTGAAAAGGATTCCATTCTTTTCACTAAGAGAATGGGAATGGAAACAATCTAATGCTCCAAGGTACCAGGGAAACAAAAAGTATCAAATAAAAACAAAATCAGCAAAACCATCATGTATTAGCCTAGTAGTAAATAGGGGGCATGACCTTGATAAAGGGTAAAGAGGTCATGAGTTCAATCCATGGTGGCCACCTACCTAGGATTGAATATCCTATGAATTACCTTGACACCCAAATATTGTAGGGTGAGACGAGTTGTCTCGTGAGATAAGTCGGGGTGTGTGTAAGCTGGTCCTAGATACTCATGTATAAAAAAATCAAAATCAGCAATAAACATAAAGTAAGCAATACACACTTAGGAGAGAGCTATTTAAAAGGGACTATAAGACTCTCCCAACTACAATTAATATCTTGAATGGAAAACTTCAACCGAACTGATTCAAAACGTTGAACGCACAAACGACCTTCCCCCTGAAAAATACGTTGGATTCTTTTCCATCCACAACTCAGGAAGAATAGCTTTGATTGCATTAGTCCAAAAAGATATATGCCTTTGAGTTCATGCACGAACCACATAGAAGCAGCAAAACATTATCCCGCGTTTTATATGTAAACGCTTGATGAACGTCGAAGATAGAGAATAACTTGATATTGAGCGGTTAACTCTAGCTACTCGCCTACTCCTTGGGTTTGGTCACTTTCCTCTTCAAATGATCTTTGTTTACCAGAGAGTGTTTTATGCTATCCTTGACTTGGGTTAAGTCTTGGCTCTTCGTCATACTTGTCCTCGATAATCTCCTAGCTAATGAGATGATTCTCATAAAAAGTGGAAAGAACTAGTCTCTTTTCATTTCTTTCATGAAAAATTTCGTATCCTTTCCAAAAAAGAAATAAAATTGGAAAGTCAAAAGAGTAAAAAGTGGAAAGTCATAAGAGTGAAAAGTGGTAGGAAGGGCTGATTTTGGGTTTTCTACTATGATACATCGAATTTCTGTGTTCCATTTAAGTGGGATGACAGGATCCTAATCCATTTTATGAACTGAATGTTTGCGTTTTCTAGTGGTCCTCAGCACTATTTGTATTTCCCTCATCCTATTGCAGTTATCTTGGTTATTTTCATTTATTCAACCTATATTTTTGTTAGTCCCTTTTGTTTGTTGAAAAGTTGGACATTTTGGCGCATGAAAGACGTTAATTTGCCATTTTATTTGATTTTAGATTTGGACCCCATTGGACATTCACGGACTTTTTAGCTTCTTTCAGCTCGCCTTTACAAGAGAATTTTAGAATCATTTTATTTTTGAAGATCATATGTATCCGTTAGGTTTCTAAATCCCCTGTAACCAGAAAAACCCAACTTTGGGTTACTTTTCTCTTTTTAGTCGGTTTTAAAGGTTGATGGAGTGTTGGTTTTTCAGCTAATATTGAGTTCATAAGAAGGGTAAAGGATTGGTTGTTCACCATATTCGGTGAAGCTGGAGTTGAAGTCTTCCCGTCTGTTTTTCCGGTTTCAATATCTTCTTTTTGTAGTGTTGTTTCTCCAAGGGGGTCGAAAGAATTTTGTCAAGCATCAGCATTAGCTTGATCACTTTGAAGTTGCCAGAACTGAAGCTTCTTCTTTTTGGAACTATTTTTCCAATCTATTTTCTGAATTTTCTTAGTCTTATGCTCGATCGGAAATGTATTTATTTCTCTAGTTTGATTATCTCGTATCATCCTATGTATTTCTCTAAGTGTACTTGGCAAGTTCTTGTTTTATATCATTTCCTTGTATTTTGAGCATTAACCTCTTCATTTATTCATTGGGAAAAAGAAAAAAAAAAACAGAAAAACTCAATGTCCAAAATACAGGGGACGTTAGCCTTCCCTGATATATTGATGATTCTAGAAATAAGAACAAGATAGTAACAATGACAGTCTTTAAAGCAATGAAAAATGCACAAGAACAAGGAACACTCACAAAACCACCAAATACCCAGGCACATTCAAGAGAGCCTGAAATTCCCTCCCCTAGCTTCAGCCTTCTGGCCAAAATTCTTCACACCCTGCTCTTCCGTTGCAAAGCTCTCTTTAAACCTCCCTTTGTTGTCCCCACAGAATTTCCTTTGCTGAAATGGATAACCACCCAATGGTCCCCACCAACTTAATCACCCTCTCCGAGTAGAATTCCTCTCTTGCCCTCTTCCCTTCATATGTGCTTATGATTGGGGTCCCAGTCTTGCTTTTTGGCTTTCGTCCTCTGCTTCTCTATTTCTCATTTTCAGTTAGTATATTTCTCTCTCCGATAAGAACATCACTTTTTCGTATGGTTCACTTTTTATACATTTTTTTAAAGTAAAAATATTGGAGATTTTGCCTTTTCCTTCAGTCTTTTTCTAATTTCCTGGTTTTATTTTTTTAAAAATTATTTCTTAAATTTCTGATTAGTTTTTTCGATTTATTGGCTTCCTGCTCTTGCTTGTTTTATGCCATTGGAAAATTTAGTTTTGTAGAGTATCCTGTTCCTTGATATGTATGTGTATCTTAATGACGTCTTTCTACCTGTTGCAGATACCAGAGAGGAAAAGAACTGCTGTGGTAAATCTGTCACAGTTTACAGATAAAGATACGTGTGGCTTTAATGATAATCTTACAAGTTATGTCAACAAGCTTTGTCAATTTTGGCACGAGGGGAAAAATGCTGTTGTGCTCGATAACCAGGTCAGCTTACACAGAGGATACTGTATTATAATAGGGAGCAAGGTTTTTTATACCGCAGTTTAATATTTGATATTATTGTTGGAGGTGGTATCCTTGAATAGTTTTCAATTTTCATCATTAATATTAAGTAGAATTACGAATTCTATTATAATTCTTAGCTTTGCATAAGAACTGCAGTTTGAAGAGGAAACTAGGGAGTATTTTATTGAGTTGGATGAGTTTTAAGTTTCATGATAGCTCCATATTATATTTCAGCTTGTTGAGGGCCTATAGAGAATACTGCATATCCCAGTTATCCATCTGAGAAAAATGTAACGGGATCCATAAAATAACAATATTGTAATTATATGGTATCAAACATTCTTGAACCCGTTAGCCTCTGTTTTGGGTGGGCATAAACGATATGCTTATCTAATGCTAATAGGATCATGGAAGACTGAAACACAAATAAGTTGAGAGGATTGAGTTTCAAGCTTGATTTGGAGAAAGCGATTGACAAAGTGTATTGGGACTTCCTTCAAGTTCTAGAATACGTGGTTAAGTCATGTGAAGTTATAACCACATTGGTTGGCCTAGTGGTAAAAAGGAGACATAGTCTCAATAAATGACTAAGAGGTCAAGGGTTCAATCCATGGTGGCCACCTACCCGGAATTAATTTCCTACGAGTTTCCTTGACATCCAAATGTTGTAGGGTCAGGGGGGTTGTCCCTTAAAAAAAAAAGGTCATGTGAAGTCACTACCTTTTGTCAATGAGTGGTGGAATACTAATCCTTTCAAGGGTTGGCTGGGCTATGGTTTCATACAGAAATTAAAAGGCCTAAAAGTGACATTAAAAGATGGAATCAACAGACTTCTGGGTTCATTCAAGTTCATTGAATGAAGGGATCTTTCTATTATTGATGTGGAAGCAGAAGAAAACTCCATCTCAGTGCTACTAAATAATAGATGTATTTCCATCAAAGAACAACTTCTTTCCATTTGGGCGAATGAAGAGATTAAATGTAGACAAAAATGCAAGACGAAGTGGTTTTTAGTGGGGGATGAAAACACCACTTTCTTCCATAAATTTGTTACGGTGAAGAAGAGGAATACAACATCACAGAGATTTTGAATGACCAAAACAATAGCTTGACTAGTGACTATGAGATTGAGGTTGGATTTATCTCCTTCGACTAGTCTCTTTTTACTCAAAAACAAGGCGCAAGATTCCTCCCACAACCGATGTCATGGAATCCTATCAACAGTGATCAATGTAATTCCCTTGAAGGGCCTTTCACCATTGAAGAAAAATGGATGGTGGTGAAGCCTTTGGGCACTAGTCAAATAGTTAGGCTTGATCGTTATACTTAAGAATTCTTTAAGAAGTCTTGGAACATCCTAAAAGATGACTTATTTAGAGTGTTCCAAGAATTTTTTTTCAGAATGGGATTATCAGTGCTAGTGTCAATGAAGCATACATTTTCCTCATCAGATTGATGATCGGAAAGTTGGTGACAACTGAGCAATTAGCCTTACCACTGACTTGTACAAGATAATTGCCCCCGTCTTCTCAAATAGTCTCAAGAAAGTTCTCTTGTCTACTATTATGGATTACCAATCTGCCTTTGTGGAAGGGAGACAAATTTTAGATGCATCTCTTATTGCAAATGAGATCATTGAAGATTGGCATAGAAAGAAAGCTCAAGGTGTGGTCATCAAATTAGATGTGGAGAAAGCCTTTGACAAGGTGGATTGAGATTAGGCAGAGTTGAGAAAAGTCATTCAAGTCTCAAATGACATGGAAGGTTAGGATTGTGCATTAGAGGAAGAGAAAGAGTCCAACTATCGGAGTAGCATTGCCTTGTTAGCTGAAGTACCTTCAGAAGTTCAATTTTTACTTGCAGAGTGGAAGAGAAAGATCAAGATTCTTAGGAAGAACACTTAGATAATTCGAGTCCCCGTTTTTCTCCAAATTCAACACCACTTTTCAGGTTTCAAAAGTTCAAGAAATCAATTGACGATTTGGTAAACCATTCATCTAATCCCGATGCTTTAGAAGATACTCGTGTTCGTGCACTATTTCCCCAAAAAGTAAGGCCTTCGAGGAAACAACATTCTTCTCCAAAAATTACTCAATCCAGCTTCAAAGGTCATTTTTGTGAAGGGTTCTTTTGCACAAGGTTATAAGAAGCCAAATTATCAAAATCAAATGGAGAATCAGACGTGAGCCTTAGTAGTGAGGATTCTGACCATGATGAACCGTTCATTGTTGAGGAATCCACCAATGATCATTTGGGGAGGTAATAGAACACTCTTTTCTCAGCAACAACAAGATCTTGAAAGTGCTTCATACCTATCCCCATCTTAAATCCCATCTAAATTTTCATCTTTAGTTGCGGCATGTGGTTTCAAATTGCAGGAAATTTCATCTCCAAGGGAGGTGGTTTAAGTATGAAGATTTTCTCTTGGAGTACGAGAGGCCTCAATGTTAAATCCAAGAAGACAGCTTTGAAGAACTTCCTAAAAAATCAGCATCCAGACTTAGTGTTGATTCAAGAGGAAAAAATCTAGAGGTGGATCAGATATTCATTAGATCAATTTGGAGTTCGATATCATCGGTTGGACATTTGTAGGAGCCTTGGTGCATTGGAGGAGTTTTCAATATCACAAGATGGGTTCACGAAAGATTTCCAATTGGGAGGGTCACAAGAAGAATGAGAAAATTTAATTCGTTCATTCAAGAGGTCGGGCTACTAGAGATTCCATTATCTAATGGTAACTACACTTGGCCAATGGAAGGAATTTCACGATCACATTCTCTTATTGAGAGATTCTTAATAAACAAGGACTAGGATGAAATGTTTGTTAATTCTAGGGTATGCAGAAATGCAAGAGTTTTCTCAGACCATTTCCATTGTTGTTAGAGGCTGGAGAAGTTGTCAAGGGATGCTCTCCATTTCATTTTTGTAATAGTTGGATGCTAACCAAGGAATGCTCATTGATTATTAATCGGGTGCTGGTAGTTGAGCATTCTAATCGGTGGGCAGGTTTCATAACTAATCTATGGCTGATAAAGGTGAAAGAAAAGGTGAAAGCATAGTTTGAAACTTATGAAACTAAGAAATAGCACTTCTTTTTAAATGGAGTTGGAAATTTCTTGCGTGAACAAGACTCTCTATGGTGCAAAGTGGTCAAAAGCATACATGGAGTAGATCCTCGTTATTGGCATACTTCTGGAAAGTTTGGTTTGAGCTTGAGGAGCCTTGGATTAGCATATCAAAGATTCTTCTTTCAAGATTGGATTTAGAAGACTTTTTCGTATTGCTTCAAACCCAAATGGAAGTGTTAATGATTATTGGGATGCAGATACTTGCTCTTGGAATTTGTTGTTCTGAAAGCTAATAAAAGAAAAGGAGATAATTGAATTCCAATAGCTACTGTGCCAGGTTAAAAGAGTTTGGGTTACTCAAGCTGTTGTTTCAAGGCTTTGGGCTTTGAGCGATTTAGGGAGGTACTCGGTCAAGTCATTATCTAAGCACTTGAAAGCTTCATCTCCTATTGATAAGCAGTTATTTTATGCTCTATGGACATCTATTTGTCCACTTTGTTTAGCAAATGGTGAAGATTTGTAAGACCGGCTGATTACTTGCTCATTTTCCAGCAATTGTTGGTCGAATTAAAGCCTTGGATTTCAGAAATTTGGTTTGAATGCAACTAGAGAGTATTTCAAGATAAGTCCTTCGAATGGTTGGATTGTTTTGGCTCAGCTCGTCTCCTTGCTTCATCTTTGTGTGCTCAATCCAAGCTATTTGTGGATCTCTTATCTTAGGATATATGTCTTAATTGGAATGCTCTTATTTCTTCCATGTAACTCAGTAGCTAAATCTTATTGGAACATTTGTATTGCGATATGATGAGGGTGCTTCGGATGAGATACTCTGGTGCACCTACTGACCCTCCATTTTTTTTGTTCTATGATTTTTAGTTTAGTGGTTACTTTGACCTTGGTTTCCTTGTATTTTGAGCAATAGCCTCTTTAAATTATATCAGTGAGAAGTTCTGTTTCCATTTCAACAAAAAAAAAAAAAAAAAAAAAAAAAAATGGGCCAACCTCACTAACCTCTTGCCAGGTTTCCATCTCACCAACTAGCACAATACACGGTTCTGGAAACTGGAAGCTAATGGCCCCATTTTTTCGCAAGATCACTTTTGTATTAACTAACTCTCTCCGGTGCATCCACAAACGATGCCACTTTCAGTAATCTATGGAAGTTACTTTGCCCCAAAGAGGATAAAATTCTTATTGTGGGAAATATGCCATTCTTGCCTAAATACTATGGATCGACTTCAAGTTAGATGCCCCTGGATCAAGCTCTCTCCATCATGGTGTTGCCTCAGTCAAAATAACCGTGAATCCTCGAATCACAATTTTTCCGAATGCCTTTTTGCACAGGCCATATGGGCTAATATCTCCAGCGTCTTCAATTGGAATTTTGTTACCCCACCTGCATCTATGGAGGACTAGATTGGATTGATTCTTATGGTTCATCCCTTCAGAAACCACAAGGCAGTGATTTGGTCCAGCATCATTTGTGCAGTCTCATCAAGGATTTGGGAGGAAAGAAATGATAGGATCTTCAACAACAACTCAAAATCATTGATCCATCTATTTTTAATGTGTTTTTTTGGTGTAAACATTGACCTCCCTTAAAAGCCTAAGTTACCTTGTTGCTAATTGCAATATGATCTTGTACACCTTTTGATCTGGCTCTTTTGTACATCTGATGGATTATTTCATTCATCAATGAAATCGTTTCTTGTAAAAGAAAAAAAAAGTGAAAGAGCTTGATTTAAGAGGATGTGCTATGGTAGTTGATTACTGGCGCTCCTGTTCCCTTATTTGCATAATCATTCTTTGATTGTATTCCTCGGCTTTGTTCATTTCTCCTTTGTATTTGCGATGTTTCCCTCAGAATCATAGTATTAGCTCCTTGTTGTAATGCTGAGGTTGACGAGTAATATAATGAAAGGAGATTTTTGTATGGATCACCTATGGGGTCGTTTGGCTTGTTATTTGCTTTGCCTTTGTGATGCTTCATTTTGATGTTCCTTGGATTGATGTTTGTTTAGATTTCCCGTTTTCTTGTGGGCTTCTTGCTTTGTCAATCCGTTTTACATCTTTCTGGTTTATCACTCATTTATCATTGAAATTGTTTCATATAAAAAAAAAAAAAAAAAAAAAAAAACTGCAGGATCGCATGGCAAAGATTATTGCCTTCATTTTAGCTTTGCAGCCTGATGTCCTCCGACCCTTTCTCATCATCTCAACTTCCACAGCACTTGGTTTATGGGATTATGAGTTATTGCGTTTTGCTCCATCTTTCAGTGCTGTAGTTTACAAGGGAAACAAAAATGTACGGAAAAATATAAGAGATCTAGAGTTTTACCAGGGAAATTGCCCAATGTTCCAAGCTCTTATTTGCTCCCCGGAAGTAATGGTAGAGGTAATACTTTGCCCCTCTAGTTGATAATTTATTGTCAAGAAATTATTGGATCCTTATGACTCTATTTCTCTGATAATATGGCTTGGATAGTAAACTAGATTCCTTGAGACCATGGCAACTACTTTAATTACTTTAGCCAATATCTCGTCTTTAGTAATCCTTTTCCGACTTTTTGTTTTTGAATAATACTATACAAGCCTTGGAACTTTCATTCAAATTTCATCCGTCTCTGCAGGATCTAGATGTATTGGACTGTATAAATTGGGAAGTAATAATTGTTGATGAGTGTCAACGCCCAACGATTTCTTCACATTTTGAAAAAATGAAGAAGCTAAAAGGAAATATGTGGCTTCTTGTTCTTTCTGACCAGCTAAAGGTTTGTTCTCGTGAGTCTTGCAATTTTATTTATGTTGGAATTTCTACAATTTATAAATATTAGTGGTCAATATTTGATCTTTCTTGTCATCATTTATTTATTTTTTTGAACAAGATTATTTTTTATTTTTACTTTTTAAATGGATGACTTTTGATAGAGTGAAGAGAGACTAATGCTTAGGAGAAAATAAAAATAAAAACAAGCAACAAACGATATAGTGATTGGTGAAAATAAAAAATCTAAGAATGACATATATGAAATCAGTCCAATTAAGACAAATTTCTGTTGAGAAAAACCCATGAACAACTTGGATAAAGAACCGGATGAGAGCCTCATTTTTGTTAGAAAAAGTTAGTAAAATGTATAAAGATACAGAAGCTTATAATCATGATATTATGGTAGTTAGATAAACGGGATTTTTGGTGCTGGAATTTAGAGAAAAATGGGATCTTTTCCTCCAAGTTACTCACACATTCTCCATCCTCAAATGGTGATTTGAGTCACAAATCTCTCCATCAGTCTTTTTGGGGTGGCCTCAATCGTAAAAAGTTGTTCAAGTCTAAAAGAAAATTGATGTCATTTGGGTACTCTCACCCCATTAAGTCCACTATCAGTCCACTAGGCACTCGAGGAGGTTGCTGTGGTTGGTGGGCTTTGCATTCTTGGTAAGGGTTAGGCTTTTTAAGTGAACTACTATCTTTTCTTTTATTTCTAGGTTAAATTTTTTTCTAATGTTGTGTTCAAGCCGTGTTCTAAATTTGTGGTTGAATGAGAGACTAGAGGGAATGATGGAGATTGTTAGTTCAGAGTGGAGTGACAACAAAGGGCTATGATAAAAGGATGATTGCGAGTGCAACGAGAGGCGCAAAGGGAAAAGGCAAGATGAATACAACAAAATGAGGGTAAGGACTTAGGAATGGAATTTGCAAGAATAAAGCTTCGTTAATTAAAGAAAATATGTCCTTGCTTACTTCGAAGGAACAAGGCTATTGGGTTGTTGGGTTGTAGAAACTCGCCTTGATCTGAAATTACAATTACCAAATATAGAAGAAATAACAGATAAGGAATGATTTCTTTTTTCTTCGTCAGATGAGAGTCTTAATCATGATTTCCTTTGGAAAGTTGTAGTTGTTTGATGTAGCCTAGAGGATAAAAGTAGAGAAATTTCCAAGAATAAAATAAAAGTCTTTATTATGAATTAAAAGTTATAAATACAAGAAAACAATTCTTCTATTTATAGGGAATTGAAAAGCAAATTAATCCTAATCCTAATCAATCAAGGATTTGAGTTAGATAGTCCATTTTACCTTAATCTCTACTATATCATTTTATCCCTAAAAAAACCGTTGAGTTTAAAAAAGAAAATGAAGGTTAAAAAAAAAAAATCCTTGAAATCAAAATACGTTGTAAAATGTAAAAGAAAGTCATTTTCCAAGCCACTTGAACGTTGATAATAACGCGGCTTGAGGAAAAAATTGTCCAGTTGAATAACATTGAAGATGAGTTAATTTGTAAAAAGTTTGGACTTGGTTGGTTTGTATTTGGGCTTGGTTGGATTAAGGGGAGAAAAAAAACAGCTGGGTTAGGTTATGCAGATCATGGCGCCAAAATGAAGGGGGCAGGTTACAAGTTGGGTTTACGTGGGGTTTGTGGAAAAAGACTCATTAGGCGAGTCAGTTTATGGAATCCAATTTCTTCTCAACTTCTTTGTCGTCGCACACAACCAAGGATGAAAATATCTGTCGATATGTTGATATATCCATATTGTTGATATATCCGTTAATCGATGGGTTCGTTATCGATATTAAATATCCATGGATGTCTCTAACATCTTTTATTAATGCTTGTAAAATATAAAAAATGTCATCTATATAGTCTAATATGAATATGAATACTAATAAATATCCGTAACTCTTCTTCTTCTTCGTGGGATTGGTCTTCTCCTTCGATTCGGTTTGCTTGAATTTTACCCATGAGCTTCAACTGTGATTCATTGGATTTTTCTCGTGCAAATTCTCCAAAGGCCAATTCTTTATGCACAAAAGGCCATCGTATCATAAATCTGGTTCAATTTGAATCAAGTTGTCGAAAGGCATCATCTTTGTAATCTCTTTTGGAGTCTTTTGATGGGTTTTTCTTTATAGGATATATGTGAATTTATCTTTGATACCTGTTATTATTGTCTCTTGTTTCAAGTCTTTTGATTCACTCTGTTGTGCAATTTGCATCTTTGAGTATGAGCCTCTTTTCATTGGTTCGATAAACAGTTCCAATTTTATATATATATATATATATATTAGCTATCAATATTTGGTCTTTATTCTTTACGCTTAAACTTTTTGACTTGGCAGGATATCAAAGATGATTACCATAATCTTCTCTCTGTACTTGATGGGAATGACCAAATTCAAAGTGATGATAGTCTGAAGACCAATGGTGGTGATAACATCAGCAAACTTAAGGAGAGATTATCATATCATACTGCATATACTAGCACTTCTAAATTTGTTGAGTATTGGGTTCCTGCACGGATATCAAATGTGCAACTTGAGCTTTATTGTGCCGCCCTACTTTCTAACTCTGGACTGCTTTGTTCATCATTCAAAAGTGATCTGCTTGACAACATCCATGACATGCTCGTTTCAACTAGGAAGGTTGATTCTTGAACTCTGGCACCATTTCTCACTTGAACCTTTAAAAACATCCATTTTAATGTCTCCTACATTTTCTAAGTAATGGACGCTTATTGTTTCTCATCGAAATTAAGGGGAAAAGATGCTATATGTCACTGTGAGTTATTTTGTTTGTATCTTGTGCAGCGTTATTAATATCTTCGTTATAATATTAAAATAAAAAAAAGAAATATCGATAAAATGAGCCTAATTGAAAGAGGGAATAACAACTTATTAGAGTATATTGAACCCCAAATATAAAATAAAGAAAAGAATTTCACGAGGGCTAATGTAAATAATAAAAGAGTAAGGTAGAACAAGCTTCAATCATGTTGGCTTATGTACCTAAGATGTATTATTGTATGACTTTCTTTGGCAACTAAATATAGTAGGGTTAGACAGCTATCTCAAGAATAGTTGAGGTGTGTGGAATGAATTTAAATTATGAATTTCTTTGGCAACTAAATGTAGTAAAGTTAGGCTGTTATCCTCGAAAAGTAGTTGACCTGTGTGGAAGTTGGTCTAGACTCTTATAGATATGAAAATGAAAAACAAAAATTTCAAACTAAATTTGAATGAAGAGCCCAAAGAATTGTACATGACATGCTGGAAGCTAAAGGATGTTAAATCACCAAATCAGCTTAAAAATTTAAGTTGATGGGCTAAGTTAACATAAACTTAATATTATATGAACACTCTTAACACTCTTCCTTACTCATGGTTTGGAAATTTGTTAAAGGGCTATCAAGTGAAATTCAATATTAACTGGAGAAGAAATGGACTTACAGGGGGTCAAACTTGGGACCTCTTGCTCTGATACCATATTAAATCACCAATCAATAGTTCATTGTTGATTTAAGATGCACTGATAATACCATGTTAAATCACTAATCAACCCAAAAGTTTAATCTTATGGGTTATGCTAAATTTAATATTATATCAACACTTGAACAAATGGCACAACCACAAGTTTCTTGGTTTAGATGCATCATGCTTGTGACATTATTTTTATTTCATGTTCTATATTTTGATGTTGTTTTCTGTGTTTTTTTTTTCTCAATTTATTTATTTGAAGTGATTGTTGATAACATATGATGCTGATGCACCAAAAGCATCAAAGAGTTTTTGTTTGTTTCTATTTTCTTTTAATAAGAGAAAAACGATGCATTATTATTATTATTTTTTTAAAAAAAGCAGTATAAAAGGGGAGACGTGATCCCCAACACCAAAGATATTATAGAAAGGACTTTCAATTGGCGAAATTACAAAATTCTGTTGAGATAGTGTATTGTGTTATCACTGTTCTAACTTGAGAGGAGCTTTGGCTAGCTGGTGGATTGTGTTATACTGTTATTCATTCCCCCTTGGTTTGGACTCTTCCTCAACCCAACGAGTGTTTTTATTGGTATCGAAATGAACGAGCAAGAAAATGACTACCATGTTGCTAGAATTAGGTGCAGATTAGAAGGCTTTCATTTTACCTGTCTTAAGTTTACCCTTCCCATTGTTCCCCATCATTTTTGGAAGTTGGAGGTAGACAAGTTTAGGTCTAAGGCTAGGAAACATAGACTTTGTTTTGGCAAAGTGTTCATGTCAAGCACAAATATGTAGAAGTGGCACAAATATGTAGAAGTGGTGATAGTCTGGTTGGTTGATGTCGTGGATGATTTGCTCATTGCCCATCATTCGCAAATGTTCTTTTGTTGTAACATTGCCTTTTTGTGGATTCAGAAAATAATAAACAAAAGAGGTTGCTTCCTGGAAATGACAGAAGTTCTACATTTAGGGAGCACAACCTATTTGTTAAAATATTGATCTAACTAAATTTATGGTAAACGGTAAGCTTAAGCTTTTAGGTTGAGTAGTGATTTGACATGGTCTCAAAGTAGAAGGTCCTATGGTCAAACTATGTTATGCCATTTCCTCTCTATTTATTTTACATTTTCACTTCTTGTGCCCCGTACAAATTTTCATGCCCACTAGTGGGGAGTGTTAAAGTATCAATATAATTAAATTTATCATAACCCGTCTACTTAATCTTTTGGATTAAGTGGTGACTTCATACTAGTTATTTCCTCTAAGGAGGAGTTAAAGGGTTGGAGTGCTTTTATGGGTTTGCCGAAGGATTTTCTAAATGGAAAAGGATCACCTCTCCCAAGCCCAAAAACCAAGTGATGAAGAATGACAAATCTTTTGTTGAGGTGGTCAAAATCACATTGGAATGAAAATGAGTGGAGAAGTTGAAAGAGGACGGAATGAAAGAAGCCCTAAGAGGAGACCTTGCGATGTTGAGTTGACAAATCTTTTCAACTAAGAGTTTGCTTCATTATAAACAATTTCCACCTTGGCTTAGCCCTTCTTAAATGTTCCACAAAGGACTTGGGGGTATTTTATGTCAAAATAAAGGGTGGGTGAGCTTCGAGCTGATTATTATTCACTTTGAAAGTAAAGTTGAGAAATGGAACATAACAAAGTTTGTGCAATTCCCGGCTATGGTGGTTGGACTGTTGTGAAGTATCCTTCTTCATTTATGGCACTTGAACGTGTTTAAGCGACCGGGGATTTCTTTGACCGGTTTCAACTAGATATTAAAATTAAAGAAATTATTGAATGTGTTATTGATTGTTTTGAAGAGGAGTTTAGGGTGCAATTTGTATTGTTTCTTCTAATTGATTGGATCGTTGGAATCATAGAAGCTTTCCTCTGACTGCCATATGTGTTTTACATAGGTCTGACGGAGGAAGGATTTCACCTACCAGATAGATGATGAGTTGAAGATGGAATTTATTGTCTAATGGTCAAGAATCATGTGTTGACCTAGTGGTCAATAAGGGCCATGGGTAGAAAAAGCAGCTAAAGGAGATAAGTTCTATTCATGGTGGCTACCAAATTAAGATTTAATATCCTACGAATTTCTTTGACACCCAAATGTTGTAGGGCCAGACAAGTCGTCATGAGCTAGCCCATACACTGACAAATATCAAGGGAATAATAGTCAACATGCAAAATATCCTTCCAGAGGATTAATGTTGGGTACAATCTCCCGAATTGAAAAAGGTGGAAATGGAGTACCAAAAACAAGGTGGAGGATAGCCTCATTGTTCCTATGGGGAAAGCTCCAACCAATGGCAATCAAATTGAGGATTTTGACGTAATAGCTGCTGCCAAAGGGCATCAGAAGAAGAGGATGCAAGTGATCTTCCACTTTTTGTTTGCACGTTTGCACATAGCACATGAGCTTGGAGATAGGAAGAGTTTGGCCTTCTTTTAGGTACTTTTGCCTTTCATATAATCTTAATCAAGCTATGGTCAAAAGGTACTGCATGTGTCTTGAATGCTGGGACCGGGGAACTTACTGCAAACTAAGCATTATTGTGAAAAGTTCACCACTTTGTATCCTTCTTGCAAGAAGGTTCAATAGGATAGGACCCATATGGCTTGCTTTCCAAATCCTTGAGATTTCTTCTAAGCAACAAGTTCCACTCGTTTGCGACTGGCCTCTTGCCCAACATTGGCTTAGATAACTTCCTTTGGAGTTGGCTACATTGTAAAGCATCAGGAGAGTGGATTTGAATGTGCAGCTTCACCCATCCAAAGTTCTCGGAAACATATCTTGTCACCCATTACCTAGCTTTAGCTTATTTTTTCCACTAGGCTTCAAGCTTTGACAATCTGACTTTAAACAACATAGAGCCTTTATATTTTCTTTCGATAATGACTGTCCATAAAACATGTTGTTTATTAATTATTGAAAGAGAGAAAGAAAAATAACCCAAAGGTGTACGTGGAAAACCCTAGATTAGGGAGAAAAAACCACGATAGAAGTTTCTCTTTTTCTTTATTTGTTTGATACAATCAAAGAATTACAAGAGGAAGAATAAATAGAGGTAAGAAACTTAACAAGGAAAAAATATTGAAAACATATATAAGGAAAGAGATAAATTCTAAAATATCTCCCAAATATTTTCCTTTTTCAACACTCCCCCTCAAGATGGAACGTAAATGTCAATTAGACCCATCTTGCTTACACATGCATCAAAGTTCTGCTTAAGCAACCCTTTGGTAAGAACATCTGCAACTTGTTGACTAGAAGGAATATACGGAATGCAAATGCTTCCGTTTTCCAGTTTCTCCTTTATAAAGTGCCTATCGATCTCCACATGTTTTGTTCTATCATGCTGAACTGGATTGTTTGCAATGCTAGTAGCAGCCTTATTGTCACAATAGAGTTTCATAGGTAGTTCACTGCTTTGGTGAAGATCAGATAGAACTTTCTTCAACCAGATTTCTTCACATATTCCATGACTCATAGCTCTGTATTCTGCTTCAGCACTACTTCTAGCAACTACACTTTGCTTCTTACTTCTCCACGTTACAAGGTTACCCCACACAAAGGTGCAATACCCAGATGTAGATTTTCTGTCAATTACTGATCCTGCCCAGTCAGAGTCTGTATAGGCTTCGATGTATTTTCTGTCGGATTTTCTAAACATCAATCCTTTTCCTGGTGTGCTCTTCAAATACCTTAGAATCCTGTTTACAGCTTCCATGTGTTCTTCGTAGGGAGCTTGCATAAACTGACTCACAACACTGACAGCATAGGAGATATCCGGTCTAGTGTGTGCTAAGTAGATTAGTCTCCCAACTAGACGTTGATATCTCTCTTTATTAACAGGAACTTTGGTAATAGACTCTCCCAATTTGGCATTAGACTCGATAGGAGTGTCAGCAGGCCTGCATCCGGTCATACCTGTTTCTTTCAGTAAATCAAGAGTGTATTTGCGTTGAGAAACTGAGATACCTTCTTTTGATCTTGCTATCTCCATCCCAAGAAAATACTTTAGATTTCCTAGGTTTTCAATTTCAAATTCGTCTGCCATTTTCTGTTTTAACTTGTTGATTTCAGCAGTATTATCTCCAGATAAAACGATGTCATCGACGTATACAATCAGAACCGCAATCTTACCTGAGACAGACCTCTTTGTAAATAAGGTATGGTCAGAGTGTCCTTGAGTGAAGCCTTGGGACTTAACAAAGGTAGTGAATCTCTCAAACCATGCTCTTGGTGACTGTTTTAATCCATACAGGGCCTTTCTAAGTTTACACACACATCGATCAAATTGGTCTTCAAAGCCAGGAGGGGGGCTCATATACACTTCTTCTTCTAGATCACCATTCAAAAAGGCGTTTTTCACATCTAGCTGATAGAGAGGCCAATCTCTGTTTACTGCAACTGACAGAAGGACTCTGATTGTGTTCAACTTTGCGACAGGAGAAAAAGTCTCGGAGTAGTCTACCCCAAAAGTCTGAGTGAATCCTTTTGCTACAAGTCTGGCTTTATATCTGTCAAGAGTTCCGTCAGATTTATACTTTGTTGTGAATACCCATTTACATCCAACTGGTTTATGCCCTTTCGGAAGAGCAACACGTTCCCAAGTATGATTTTTCTCAAGAGCTCTCATTTCTTCCATAACAGCAGTCTTCCATTCAGGGATTTCCATAGCAGCATATATGTTTTTCGGTATGGTTACAGTATCAAGACTAACAGTAAATGCTCTGAACTTAGAAGACAAATTATTATAGGAGAGGAAGCTGTACATAGGATACCTGGTGCAAGATCTTGTGCCCTTTCTTAATGCAATGGGCAGGTGTAGATTGGTATCACCCTCTCCTGTCTTGTCAGGCTCTTCTCCAGTAGGGTTTTGGGATTCTATCCCTTTTTCATTCTCCTCAACTGTTGTTGACACTGCCTCATTTTCAGCAACCTGGTTATTTTCTATCATATCATCTTTACCCTCTTCTACCGAACATTTTGTCAGGTCCACAATATCGTTTTCAACACAGATATTTTCAACGCAAGTAGTATTATTTTCAGGATCAGTTGTACCTTGGGCTTGTGTCAGTTCGGATGATTGGACCGGAGCCAGCACATCAGTAGGGGCCGCCATTTCCTTTCTAAGATTCTTCCTTTAGTACGTTATCCATGGGACTTGTCTGGTGGGTAGGATAGTGTCGTGGGTTGTTAGAGTAGGTTCATAAAGGGAATTTGGAGAATTTGGATAGTTAGTCTCTTCATTATTGCTCTCCCCCTGAAGAGGACTAACGGGAAAAAAAGGTTGATCTTCTAGGAAGGTGATATCCATAGAGATGAAGTATTTCCGGGAAGTGGGATGGAAACATTTATAACCACGCTGGTGGAGGGGATATCCAACAAAGACACATTTCTGGGCCCGAGGGGAGAACTTAGTCTGGTTTGGACCGAAGCTGTGGACAAATGCTGTACATCCAAACACTCGGAGAGGAACATCAGGTATAAGGCGAGTGGTGGGATAAGACAATTTTAGGTAGTCAAGAGGGGTTTGGAAGTGGAGAACGCGAGAAGGCATTCGATTTATAAGATGAGCTGCAGTCAATACGGCATCTCCCCACAGGTAAGATGGAAGAGTGGCTGAAAGCATAAGAGACCGGGCAACTTCAAGAAGATGACGGTTTTTTCTTTCAGCCACTCAATTTTGTTGGGGCGTATAGGCACATGAGCTCTAGTGAACGATACCTTTAGTGGATAAGAACGCTCGGAGGGTATTAGTGAGGAATTCACGACCATTGTCACTTCGAAGAATGGCAATTCTGGCATTAAACTGAGTTTCAATGGTGGTGTAGAACTGTTGGAAAATGGAGGAGACTTCAGACTTATCTGTTAAAAGGAAGACCCAAATAAGACGAGTGTGGTCATCAATGAAGGTAACAAACCAACGTTTACCCGACGAGGTGGTAATCCTCGAGGGGCCCCAAACATCGCTGTGAATAAGGGTGAAAGGTTGAGAGGGTTTGTAAGGTTGAGACGGGAAGGAGACTTTGTGTTGTTTTGCACGAATACACACATTGCAAGATAAAGAGGAGATGTCAACTTTATTAAACAAATGGGGAAATAAATATTTCATATATTGGAAATTGGGATGGCCAAGACGAAAATGCCATAACATACCGTCGGTTTCAGAAGTTGAAAAATAGGAAGATAACAAACTAGTCCTAGAGCTTTTCCTAGAGGAAGTATCATTATTAAGGAAATAGAGTCCCCTATTGTGCTGGGCAGTGCCAATCGTCTTCCCCGAGCTCAAGTCCTGAAAAAGAACATCATCGGGTGAGAAAGCTACACGACAATTTAAATCTCTGGTTATCTTACTCACAGACAGTAGGTTATATGAGATTTTGGGAACATGCAGGACATTCTGTAATATTAGACCATCGAAAGGAGAAATATGACCCTTGCCGGCAACAGGGGCAAGTGTCCCGTCAGCAATTCGAATCTTTTCATTACCAGCACATGGATGATAAGATAGGAAATCGTCAGAAGTTCCAGTCAAATGATCCGTAGCTCCTGAATCAAGAATCCAGGGTTTCTGGCCAGTAACGCTGAGTAAACTCAAGGATGGAGAAATACCTGAATGTGCAATTGCCCCAAGAGTAGTGGTACCATTGTCAGTTGGGTAGTTCTCTTGACGACATGGTTCCGGGTCACTTATCAAGGCCTGATTAGGTTTGTTGTTTGGAGGTCGACGTTTACCATTCGGAGGCCGACCATGTAGCTTCCAACACTGATCTTTCGTGTGCCATGGTTTTTTACAGTGTTCACAGACTGGAGGAGGTTTCCCATTCTGCTTGTCTCCAGTTGTACTAGTTATTTTTGCGTTGAACGCAGCTGAGTCAGTAATGGAGGTACCCACAGTATTCATAGCACTCGTTCTATCTTCCTCAAGCCTAACTTCGGAACAGACTTCCATCAAGGTTGGTGTTGGTTTCTGTCCCAAAATTCGACTTCGTATAGCATCGAATTTGGAGTTTAAGCCGGCCAAGAAATCATATACTCGGTCAACTTCCTCAAGTTTGTAGTATTGAACTCCCCCACACGGACAATCCCAAACAAGTTCTCGACACAAATCCATTTCCTGCCATATCAGAGACAATTTGTTAAAGTATGATGTAACATCCATAGTACCTTGTTTACATTCGTGGATTTGTTTCCGCAGTGTGTAGAGTCGAGAGGCGTTCTGTCTTTTGGAGTATAATTTCTGAACGGCATCCCAAATATCTCGAGCTGTGGCAGCATACAGTAAGGGCTTTCCAATTTGAGGTTCCATACTGTGAATTAAAAGTGACCGGAGTAGAGAATCCTCTCCTTTCCAAATGTGCTCTTGCGGGTCTCCTGGTCTGGGTTTTGGTATGTCGCCAGTTAAATACCCGAATTTGTGACGCCCTTCAAGAATCATTTTTACCGACTGAGACCAGGAGAAGTAATTTTGACCATTCAATTTTTCACCAATAGTCAGGCCAGTGGCATTGCTTATTGGACCAGACAAATAAGATGTCGGTGTAATGGTCGGGATTGTAGTTACTGGATGCACTGGATACAACGGTAAATCTGACGGGATACTCGAATTTACTGCACTTTGACCCATACGAGTAGAAGCACTTAGTGTGGCTCCGAGAGCAGCGATTTGTTGTTGAAAATTTGCTTGAAGATCGGCGAGTTGTTGTTGAAGAGAAAAGAAACCACTAGATCCGGTGGTAGCCGCGGTGGTCGGAGGAATACCGACGCCGGCATCGACTCTCGGCTGCCCAAGACACCCAGACGAACTTCCGATCTCCGTAAATGGTAGCTGTGTAGTAGCGCTAGTCAGATGGAGGCGCCGATCGGGGTTAGACGCAGATCTGACCTCCTCGACGTGCGGCTGTGCGGCAGAGACGGTCGACGAGAGGCGCAAATCGGGATGGCTGGCGGCTTGTCGGTAGATCTGAGTAGCAAGCCCGACATTCTCAGATGGCGGCGGGTGGATACGAGGAGGCGCGGCGCTAGGGTTTTCCCATTTCGGCAGTAGGCTCTGAACAAAAGCGGCAGCGGCGTTTGGGTTGAGCGACCGGAGATACTCGTGGATCGCAGCTTGGACGGCGGATTCTGTGGTGGTGGCAGCGGCGGCGGATCCTGTCGGCGACGGTGGCGGCAGTTCTTGCCTAGGGTTATTTTCGTCAGTGACGGCTAGGGTTTCCTCACCTTGCTCTGATACCATATTGAAAGAGAGAAAGAAAAATAACACAAAGGTGTACGTGGAAAACCCTAGATTAGGGAGAAAAAACCACGATAGAAGTTTCTCTTTTTCTTTATTTGTTTGATACAATCAAAGAATTACAAGAGGAAGAATAAATAGAGATAAGAAACTTAAACAAGGAAAAAATATTGAAAACATATATAAGGAAAGAGATAAATTCTAAAATATCTCCCAAATATTTTCCTTTTTTCCCAAATATTTTCCTTTTTCAACATTCATAAATCTCTATCCCATGTTGCAAGGAGGGTCAAGTTTCTACCACTAACATTACCAACTCCCAGATCTCGTTTGAAAAAGTGGTTTATCAAGCTTTGTGGAAAACAAAAATCCCTAAGCACATTAATGTTTTGGTTTGGATTACGATTTTTAAACACTTAATTGCTCAACTACTTTGCAACACAAGCTTTCGACACACTACCCCTCTCTCTCTCTATTTGTCCACTTTGTTTGGTGAGCAGTGAAGACTTACGACATTTGTCTTTTGATTGCTCATTCTCCTGGTCCTGTTGGTGGAGTTCATTATCTTATTTCAGTTTACAATGGATCTTTGGAAGCTCTTTTTGTGAGAATATTCTTCGACTATTGGCTGGTCCTTCATTATCATCTAAATTTTAAACTTTTATGGTCCAATGTTGTCAAAGCTCTTCTACTAGAGATATGGTTTGAACATAATTAGAGGGTTTCCCATGACAAATCACTAGTCTGGTCAGATCGTTTGGGTTCAACTCATCTTCTCGCCTCTTCATGCTCTTCTCTATCCAATGCTTTTGTTAATTATTCCATTCAAGATATTTGCTTGATCTTGAATGATTTAATCTATTCAGTTTTGTTAAGGTGTTGTTGTATTGCTTCCTTCACATTTTCTTTGTTACAGTATCTTGTATTTTTTATGATTAGACTCTTTTCATTATTTCAATGAAAAATCTTGTTTCCTTTTTCTTTAAAAAAAGGTAATTTTAAACCTTGACTGAATGGACTATGAAAAAATGCATATTTTTTGTTGTTTAGCCTTGAATCGGTGTATTCCCATTGATATTTCTGATGAGAAAGGGAGAAATGGCTCTAATGTTTGGTATTTGACAGTGTTGTAATCATCCCTACATTGCGGAATCTTCAATGGGACATGTGATCACGAAGGGGCATCCAGAAGTGGAGTATTTGGATATTGGAATAAAAGCAAGTGGTAAGTTACAACTTCTTGATGCAATGCTAAAGGAGATGAAAAAAAAGGGCTCAAGGGTCCTAATTCTTTTCCAGGTACGTCCTATGGTTGAATTGGTTGGTAATTTTTGCTTTTAAGGTTGATAGATTTTGAAATAGGTGCTTCTTACTTACTCTGAAGGGATGAAAAGTGTTGTTAAGACTAATTTTTAAAAAAGCCTGTGATCTTGGCATTGCACTTACTAAAAGCACATGAGTTTAGAAGGCAATTGATTTTGATTACTGCTATTGTAACAATCAAAATGAACAATTTTTATTAGTTAAATGATGACACAAATACTGAATTGATTGATCGGATATCGAATGCATCCATCACCCACAATAACAATATTATCGTCAATGTCCAAAAAAGTCAGACACAACACATTGAGGACACGTTAATGTTATATATATATGTATGTATTTGTTTGTGTGAGTACATATTCTGACATATATTATTTAATAACTTTAATGTAAATTTCTACATTACACATCAAAAGAATATCCATACTATCGATTAAAACCACAAGAGGCAAGAGAACAAAATGAGCCTAAAATTTTGAGAGCATAAAACATCAAAACACAGGTGTTACTTGTTAGTGCCTGTGGTTGATGTGCAAAACAGCAAGGAAATCTTGTTGTTGAAGTTGGATGGATTTTGCTGAAACAACCGTAATGGAACTTTTTTTTTAATCTTTTTTTTATTTATTATTTTTTTACCTTTTTTTTTTTTCCATATGTTTACATGTCCCCTACATGTTGCAAAGTAGCATGTCGGTGTCCAACATTGACAAAAGTGTCTGCGCTTTATAGTTGATACATCACGTTTTAGCATTTTAATTCACCTTAAAATGGATAGAATTTTATTGTATATTATGAATTATATTTTTCAGGGTCTAAAGTCATGTGCATAAATTGATATTTTGTTCAAAATTTCCACCTCTCCCTCCCACTGTGTTCTTATATGTGGATTTGTGAAGGAGTAAAATGCATTCTATATTTTTGAGAGGGAATTTTTACGTGGCAATTGCAGTCAATTAGTGGCTCTGGAAGGGACACCATTGGTGATATTTTGGATGACTTTTTGCGTCAGAGGTTTGGGCATGATTCTTATGAACGCATTGATGGGGGGCTTATTTATTCCAAGAAGCAAGCTGCTCTAAACAAATTTAACAACCTAGAGAGTGGAAGATTTTTGTTTCTGCTAGAAGTTCGAGCATGCCTCCCCAGTATTAAACTTTCGTCAGTTGATAGCATTATCATTTATGATAGTGATTGGACCCCAATGAATGATTTAAGAGCCCTTCAGAGAATAACGCTAGATTCTCATTTGGAGCAGATAAAAATTTTCCGTTTATATACATCTTGTACCGTTGAAGAAAAGGTTCTTATGCTGTCCTTGGAAAATAAAACTTTGGATGGCAATATACAGAATATCAGCTGGAGTTATGCTAATATGCTGCTTATGTGGGGGGCATCTGATTTATTCGCTGATTTAGAGAAGTTTCATGGCGAAGATAAAACTGAAGATGCCTTGTCGGATACAACACTTTTGGAAGAGGTGGTAAATGATTTAATATTACTTATTTCACAAAATGCCAGAAGCACTGACCAGTATGATTCCCATGTCATATTACAAGTTCAACAGATTGGAGGAGTCTATTCTGCACACTCTCCACTTCTTGGTCAATTAAAAATGGCATCAACGGAAGAAATGCAACCTCTCATATTTTGGACGAAGCTGCTATATGGAAAGCACCCAAAATGGAAATATTCTTCGGATAGATCTTTAAGGAACCGGAAAAGGGTTCAACAGTCTGATGATTCCTTACACAAATCTGACTGTGAGACTGAGGAATCTGTGAGGAAACGTAAAAAGGTATCAAATAGCAATGTAAAAGTTGCACAAGAGGAGACCTTTACAAACAAGGAAAAGGAAGGTACGAGTATTTGAAATCTATACTTTCTTGAGGTTGCTTTGCAGCTTTTCTGTGTTGCTTGTCTTACTTTACTCTCGCCAGCATTCTTAAACTTCGTTCTGTGTGCAGGTACTTCTGAAGCTCCAAAACATACATGTCAAAACTCAAATACTTTAGCTGCATGTGAGGATGATTCATACATTGAGAATCATCTATCCACCTCATCTTTGATAGCAAATGACATCTTGAAAATTCTTGAATATAAATCAGTTGGATTTGATGAAATAAGAAAGCTGACTGATCTACGAAAGAGTCTCCATCATCTTTTGAAGCCTGAAATATCACAATTATGCAAGATTTTGAAACTTCCAGTATGGGTCTCACTGCCTTTTTTATTTGTCTAAATGCATTTTTATGATTGCTGACTCACTTCAAGATAGTGTATCTCTTTTCCTTCAACAGCATAGCAACATCAATGTAGTCTGAGCCAGATTAAAATTGTATTTTACATGTTAGGTAGCTAGCTTCATTGATATTGCTGTTAATTAGTTAGTTTACCGATTACTGTACCACTATTTTAATTTATGAAAAGAGATTCATGATTAAACATACAAACTCCCGGAGAGAGGGAGAACAAAAACCGAGTTAATGAAAGGTAAAGGCTTCTCAATTCATACAAATAACTTGTATTGTTTCTTTACCGTCGAGAAGTTTTCAATCTAATCACCTCAAATCTATCATACCAATGCTGATCTTTCTAACCAAAATTTTGAAATAATAACTTTAACAACCTTGATCCATATCTCAAGTGTGAAAGTGAATAGCAATATGCAACTACTATGTTAATAAGGGCAATTTAAGGCTTAGAGGGATGGGTTCAAGGCTGACTATGAGTTGTCTCAGCAACTAAAATGTATTGGTGATACATCACAACTGTCCACAATATTGGGGAATGGGAGAAGATCCCTTCCCCTGTGCCATCTATATATCTCCAATATGTAAAGTATCAGTGAGATTGAAGATATTGAGTGAAGTCGTGGATTTGAATATTGACTACCAAAATATTATTAATATTTTGCGATATTTTGTTTATTTATTGCTGACATTGGCAATGTATTGTCTTATCAAAAAGGACATTGGCAATGTATTGTAAGTCCCTCTTTTCTTACTTTGTTATTGATCACCCGTTTACATCCCTACCAAAACTGACCTCTTCAAAAAGTTTGCTTGTTTGTTACTTACTGATATGTCTAAAAGCATTCTACGTGTAGAGAATGTGAGTTCCTTTAGGTATTTTATATGTTGACATCAGTTATTATAAGTGGCATATGAGTTCCTTTTGGTATTTTATCTGTGGACATCTATTAGTTCTATGTTACCTCAGGTAGAATGACCATTGACATACTTGTTACTTTGTAGGAGCATGTCGAAGATGAGGTCGAAAAGTTTTTTGAGTATATAATGGATAATCATCACATCTTTACAGAACCAGCAACAACTGCATTACTCCAGGCCTTCCAGCTATCTCTGGTTATTTTTCTTCCTCCCATTTACTCTGTCATCTTATTGTTTTTTCATTTGACAATGTAAGACCAAAATATGAGAGTAAACCCCACATTCACTAATGAGAAAACTCAGGAAAGAGATTTCAGGGATGAGGAAAAGATATTTCTTGGCAGTTATATATATATTGTGGATGTGGAGGGTAGAACAAACAGTGTTAAGGTGATGAAGATGCTCATCATAGTTCTTGCTATAAATTAGTATATTATTAAAGTAAATTACAATAAAGGGTTTGTTTTCAAATATAGCAAAATAATCCAAAATATTTACAAATATAGCAAAATGTCATTGTCTATTAGTGATAAACATCTATCAATGTCTATCATTGTCTAGCTATCGGTGTCTATTACTAATAGATAGTAACATTTTGCTATGTTTGAAAAATATTCCTAGTAACCTTGTTTATTAAATATTGAACACCTCCCAATTGGTCAAATAAATCTAAAAGCCTAAGAATGGGAAAGCGATATTTAGTTGTAAGTTTATTGATTACTATCTCTGCACATACGCCAATATTCATCTTTCTTTGGAGTAAGAAGTGATGGAACGTTGTTAAATATGTCCCTTGTCAAGTAAGGAGTCTCATCTTGTAATGTTTTGTATTCCTTTGGGCTCATTTGGTAGTGGGGTAAATTTGGTAAAACAGCTCCAGGAACTTAACCAATCTGGTGCTGTATATCACACAGCAGTGGTAATGAAGTAGGCTCATGGAGAAAATGTTCATACTTAGTCAAAATCTTGTGGATGTTGTCTATATCATCAGGATGTTCAACTCTCTTCTTTGTCTTGTACTGTTGAGGATCCTACATTAGAAAAATCCAGGGACCTCACACTCTTTATAGGGTAGATGGGCTACTCCTCTCATGTCAACTGGTTTTAAGAAGGAACCCCATGTTTAGGGGTGAACAAAGGCAAGCTGAAAATCGACACAACCTACTGAAACCGACCGAAATGACCCCAATTGACTAGTTCTTTGACAGGCCCGGTCAAAGTCGGTTTTTCCATGAATAAAATCGAAACCCGACTGATAGGAAGACTCATTTGAATTCCTGAAAAAAACAAAACTTTAACTTGTTGTGCACGCCTAGCAAAGTGTATTGTAGGTAATGATTACCTATTTACTTTTAAATATTTTATTTAATTAACTTTGTGAAAATCCTTTTGTCGTTCCCTCTCCTTCATTTTCCCACTTCCATTTCTTTCCTTTTCTTCCTTCTCTCTCTCACTTTCCCCCACTCGATTCTTTCATCTGCTTTTTTTTTTTCTTCTTGAAATTGGTTTGTTGGACGATCACCAGATTCACCAGCCCTAACGCAACCCACGACTACAATGAGTTTTTTTTTCCTCCTCCCTTGTTTTACCTTCTTTTCTTCATATTATCTCTTTCTGTTTATTTTTATTAAAAATCGACCAAATGACCAACCTTTCATGAAAACCATCGGTTCTCATGTGATAGAAACCAACTGGTCGATTTTTGGCGCCAGTTTTGTCCAAAAATCGACACTGACAGACGGATGTACACCCCTACCCATGTTATCTATCACAGTGCTAGAGCAGAAACGCTAACCCTAGCCATCAGACATCATCGGTTGGTTGTGAGATGGAACCCTATCTTATCTAGTTTGTGTGCTTGTCCTCCAACACTGAGGCTATTCTCTCCATTATCCAAGAAGAAAATCAAAGTTTTATTATGAATTAAAAGTTATGAAAGAAAGAAAACAATCCTTCTATTTATAGAGAATTGGAAAACAAACTAATCCTAATCCTAATTAATAAAAGAAACTAATCCTAATCCTAACAGTTAAAAGAAACTAATTCTAATCCTAATCAATAAAGGATTTGACCTAGATATCCTAATTTATTCTAATCCTACCACATCATTCTATCCCTCCCAAAAGAAACTCGTTCTCAAGTTTTAAAACAAAAATGAAGGTAAAAGTAAAAAAAAGTAAACCACTCGAACGGACACATCTCTAAACATTGGGCATCAATAACAACCAATTTTCACGAGCCACACCAATATATTGGATATTTGATTCTTGAAAAGGAAAATTATTTCTCAATCAGTGAAGTCGAGAATTAAGTTGTTCAAAAAATCCTTTGATGCTAAAATGTATGCAGGCACTCCTCGCCTCAAAGAAGGGAGGAAAAAGATTTTCAATTTTCTTCAAATTAATTTACCCACTATCTTTTTCGTCCACACTTGAAGAATTCACATACTCCCAATATTTCCTCAAGTATAACCTTGATCTTGGTTGTTCTTGAACGATTCTTGGTAAATCTTGAACATTTCTTGTGCAATTTCACAACCCATTTGGATGAGTTCTTGTTCTTCTTTAGTGACTAAATGTAATTTTTGATGGTTTCTTAAAAAACGTGAAGAAATTATGCCTTTCTTGAATTTTTTTCAAAAGACCCCAAATTTCATCCAGTTCTCTATAAATAAAGTGATTGTCTTCTTGCTTTCATAACTTTTGATTCATAATAAACTTCGACTTTATTCTTGGAGAATTATCTCCTTTTAATCCTAGGCTACATCAATTTAGTACCAGAGCGACCGCTTGGGCGTTGACAGCCGTCGGTGGAAGATTGGGTAACTCTTGACGACGCCGATCGTAAGAGGGAGCTTTGTGAGTTGTGCTCGTGGTTGAACAACACACATCTAATTAGGGGGAACCTTTAAATTCTAAAAACTAATCTTAATCTTAATAAACCAAGGAAATAATCCTAATCCTAATAGTTAAAGAAACTAATTCTAATCCTAATCAATAAAGGATTTGACCAAGATATCCTAATTTACTCTAATCCTACCACATCAGTTATCAATTTGCAAAGAGTAGAAGTTTTTGTTCGATCATGATGGTTGGATGACTCAATCTCAATTAATCAGTCTCTCCCATCATGTCACAATAGATTGTTACATCTTCTATAAGTTATCTTGCTCATCAAGATATTATCTTTTCCTTATTTCTCTACCCACTACAATAAACAATAATTATGGATTGTGGATTATGGAGCAATAGATCACATGAATGGTGACATCAATATTCTCCATCATTTCAAATCACACCCTAGTCATTCCTCAGTTCGAATAGCAAATGGATCTCTCTCTGAAGTTACAAAAATAGGGTCGATAAAATTATCAAATGATCTCTTACTCTCCAATATTGTTTATGTTCATGGATTGAGTTGTAACTTGATGCCAATAAGCAAACTTACAAGTGACTTGAATTGTCTATCTAAATTTTATTCAAACTTGTGTAGATCTCAAGAGTTGGGTTCGATAAAAGTGATTGGTATTGCTAAGAAGGAGGGTGGCCTCTATCTTTTTCAAGAAAAACATCTTCCAAGTTCATCTTTCAATCCCAAGTGTTAGTCGTCTTCCAATTTTGTTAGTTTTATCCTCAAGTCCTCCAGTTCTAGGTCTTTGTCTTGTGAAAATAAAGTAATGTTGTGCACTATCATCTTGGTCATCCAAAGTATCTTGAAAAGTTGGTTCCTCATCTATTTATCATTTAAAAGTCGAGTAATTTTCAGTGCAAAATTTGCCTACTCTCCAAATATACCTAAAATCCTTATCCAAGTTTGCTCTACAAAACTTCAAAGTCTTTTGCATTAATCCACAGTGATATTTGGGGACCCTCTAGAGTTAAAAATATACCTAAAGCACGTAGGTTTATAACTTTTATTAATGACCATACAAGACGTGAAGGACAAATCTAAAACATCAAGTATTTTTCAATCCTTTCACTCTATGATCTCGACTTAGTTTCAAAGTAGTATTCAAGTTTTCATAATAGATAATGCTCGAGAATATTTCAATTCAAATCTTGGGTCATTTCTTACATCCCATCGTATTGTTCACACTAGTTCATGTGTGGACACTCCTTAACAAAATGGGATTGCGGAGAGGAAAAATAGACACCTCTTGAGATTGCTCGTTTTGATTGATAATTGCTGAAATATTTTATTTCTCTCTCCATACATTGTTAAACAAGGGTTTTCTTATATAAAAGAAAACCTATTACAAATAAGGAAGGAGATAAATATAGTAAATATCTTTACAATAAATACAAAGATAAAATATTTAACAATAAGGAAAATAAACCCCAAATAATCAACACTCCCCCTCAAGCTGGTTTGAAGATATCACTCATGGCCAGTTTGTCTATTAACTTGTTGAACTGCAACTTAGGAAGCCCTTTAGTTAATACATCTGCAATTTGTTCTGTTGTTCGAAGGTAGGGAATGCATATTACTCCTGCATCAATTTTTTCTTTTATGAAATGTTTATCGACTTCAATGTGTTTTGTCCTATCATGAAGGACTGGATTATGGGCAATTGAGATTGCAGCCTTGTTATCACAGTAAATGCGTATGGGCATTATCTGAGCAAATTTCAGTTCTTCTAGTAGTCTTTTTATCCATATGCCTTCATAGATACTATGGCTAATGCCCTAAATTCAGCTTCAACACTACTTCTTGCAACTACACTCTGTTTTTTGCTGCATCAAGTGACCAAGTTCCCTCCGACAAAGGAGCAATACCCAGAAGTCGATCTCCTATCAGTTGTGCTACCTGCCCAGTCTGCATTAGTATAGACTTCCACCTGTAGATGCCCATGTTTTTTAAAGAGTATCCCTTTTCTTGGAGTACCTTTCAGATATCTCAAGATTCTAAAGACAGCTTCAAAGTGAGCTGGTCCAGGGGCATGCATGAACTGACTTACCATACTTACTGCAAAGGCAATGTCGGGACGTGTGTGAGAGAGGTATATTAGTCTTCCCACGAGTCTTTGGTACTTTCCCTTTTCTTTTACCTCTTCTTCTGTTGCAGCTTCCAATTTCAAATCCTGCTCAATAGGAGTTTCTGTAATTCGACAACTGAGTAAACTTGTCTCTTTGAGTAGATCGATGATATACTTTCTTTGATTGACAAGAATACCACTTTTTGACCTAGCAAACTCCATGCCAAGAAAGTACTTTAGGGATCCTAGATCTTTGATCTTGAAATCTTTCGCCAAGACATTTCTGTTTCATCATTGCCTGTAAGAATAATATCATCGACATACACTATCAGAAGAACAACTTTGTTTTTTTTTCATATGTTTGTAGAACATAGTGTGATCGGCTTGACTTTGGCTGAATCCATAGCTAGTGACTGTCTTTCCAAAACGTTCAAACCAAGCTCTAGGAGACTGTTTAAGACCATATAGTGATTTTTTTAATTTACATACTTTGTTCAATCCAAGGTCGGCGTCAAACCCAGGCGGTAGGTCCATAAATACTTCTTCTTCAAGTTCCCTATTAAGAAATGCATTTTTAACATCTAGTTGATATAGTGGCCAATCAAAACTCACTGCAATAGAGAGCAAAATTGTAATCGAGTTAATTTTGGCTATAGGGGCAAAAGTCTCTTGATAATCAATTCCATAGGTCTGGGTGAATCCCTTAGCCACCAGTCTGGCCTTGTACCTTTCGATACTACCATTCGCATCACATTTTATCGTGAAAACCCACTTACATCCCACTGCTTTCTTGTCTTCTGGTAGATCAACTATGCCCCAAGTACCACTTTGTTTCAGCGCATTCATCTCTTCCATCACTGCTAATTTCCAATTCGAATCATTTAGAGCTTCCTGTATATTCCTTGGAACAAATAGGTTGGTTATTTTGGATGTGAAAGCTTTATTATTTTCAGACAATTTATGATAGGAGAGATAGTTCGCAATGGGATATTTTATACATTGGCAGGTACCTTTCTCTGGGCTATTGGAATATCAAGATCAGAGACATTAGGCGATGTATTATGAGAGGAAGGACTAAGAGACATACCCGAATTTTCAGGACCATTTACTGGAGTATCAGATTGGTCCTGTGTTAGTTCGACTGTCTGATTACTATCCCTTTGTGTTCTGTTTTTTCTAGTATAAAACTTAAGTTCAAGATCTCGACCTGTCAGATCTATTTGTAGTGTTACTCCCCCTGTCGAAGAGTTTTCCATGCTTGAGATCGAAGGACTAGAGCTCATAATTTTAGGACTAAGGGAGAGGTGAAGTGTCCCAAAAATTCTCTTCAAGTAGAGATGACTCCCCCTGAAGAGAAGTTGGGTTAAAAAACGATTGATTTTCCACAAAGGACACATCCATACTTTCAAAATACTTGTTAGTGAGAGGGTCAAAACATTTGTATGCCTTTTTAAAAGGAATGTAGCCTGAAAAAACACATTTAATAGCCCGAGGGTCCAATTTGGATTGGGAAAGAAGGGTTCGATGAACTTTTAAAGGTAACTTTGAGAACAATCGGACACAGGAAAAAGATCTTTTAGGTGTTGTAGAGGGGTTTTAAAATTCAACACCTTAGTAGGCATTCTATTGATTAGGTAAGCAGCTGTTAGGACTGCATCCCCCCACAGATATTTTGGAACATGCATCGAAAACATGAGGGCACGAGCAATTTCAAGCAAGTGTCGACTTTTTCTTTCAGCAACACCATTTTGCTGAGGGGTATCGCGACATGTAGCTTGGTGAATGATGCGCTTATCATGTAAAAAGGTGATTAGTGGTTCGTTAAAAAATTCAGTCTCATTATCAGAGTGAAGAATGCGAATTTTAGTTTGAAATTGAGTTTCAATCATATTATGAAAACAAACAAAGACCTCTTTTACATCCGACTTTTTTGTGATTAAGTAAAGCCAAGTTAAACGGGTGTGATCATCGATAAGTAACAAACCAGCGCTTGCCATTTTTAGTCAAAATCTTAAATGGCCCCCAAACATCAGTATGAATTAAGTAAAATGAGGGTTTATAAGATTTGGGTAAAAAAGTAGATCGATGGTGTTTGGTGAAAATGCAGTCTTCACATTGAAACATAGAACAAATACTTCCTTTAAATAAACCAGGAAATAAATGTTTTAAATAAACGAAATTAGGATGTCCTAATCTACGATGCCAAAGCATAATCGTATCTTGGATAGGAAGAGAACTGACACTACTCAAGCCCTGAATCTTTTTATGACTAGTTGAAACTTCATCAAAGTAATAGAGACCGTCAATCATCCAAGCACGTGCAATCGTCTCCCCCGAGTCCTGATCCTGAAAAAGACAATGGGTCTCACAAAAGATAACACGACAGTTAGCATCCTTAGATATTTTGCTCACAGATAGAAATTACAAGCTAATTGAGGAACATGAAGGACAGAACGTAGCATGAGTTTTGTACTTAGGGAAATTGTTCCTTTGCCTGCAATAGATGTAAAACTACCATCGGAATTACAGACTTTTTCTTTACTATAAACAGGGGAGTATGAATCAAATAAACACGAGAAACTAGTCATGTGATCAGTAGCTCCGAAATCAATGATCCACGGAGAGGAATTTAGACACGAGAGAGCTTGAGGGTAATTACCTGTTTGTGCCAAGGAAACACTAGGATTACCTGTAGAATTGGATTTTAGCAGCTTCAGGATTTGATCAATTTGCTCTTTGAGTAGACTGGAACCAACAACATTTGCATTAGAGGCATGCTGATGAGAATCTCTCAGATTGTTTCGAGCTCTTCCAATTTGAAGGTTTGCCATGTAGTTTCCAACAAGTTTCCCTCGTATGACGGGGTTTGTTGCAATGATCACACATACACGAGGCTTGTCATGAGTTTTGTTGGATTGGTCAGAAGCTTTCATCGCAGTACTTTCAGTCATTAGTGCGGAACTATCAACTGAGTCAACTGCCTTCCTCCCAATCATAACATTCCTGCGAACTTTAGAAAAAACATCCTTAAGATTTGCAAGAATACTTTTCCCAAGTATGCTGCCTCTAACCTCATCAAACTCAACATTGAGGCCAACAAGAAATTTGTAGATGTGACCACCAACAGTTTTCCGATAATGTTTTTGGTCGTCTGTGGATTTCCATTCATACGTCTCAAACAGATCAAGTTCTTGCCATATCCTTTTCAGAGAATGAAAATATTGTGTAACTGAATTGCCTCTTTGTCGCATATCACCCAACTTAAGGTTTAGCTCGAACCCTTGTGATTGGTTCCCCAAATCAGAGTACATTTGGAGTCACACTGTCCCATAACTCCTTGGCCGTAGTGTAGCACATGTAGTTACTTCTGATGTCTTCTACCACAGAGTTGACAAGCCACGTCATAGCCACGGAGTTTTCCGCATCCCATACAGTGAATAAGGGGTCATCTGGACTAGGAGTGATTTTTTCGCCTGTGAGTTACCCTATCTTACCTTGACCACGAATATATTTGAACACTCTGGGACCAACGAAGAAAATTTTCCCCGTTAAGTCAAATGGTGGTGATTTGGACCGTGGGTTTATTGGGATGGGTCCGATTGTCGAAGACTTTGGTGGTAGATACCTTAGTTTCTGACATATTGAAGAGAGAAAAAACCCAAAAAATAACAGATATGAAAAGGAAAAAGAAAAAAAACGATTTTGGCCAACCAAAATAACTCAGCGGCAGAATGAAGGTCCACCGGAGAGTCGCCGGAACTGGTCAGAAATCACCCAGAAACTTGTGCAGACATGGTCGACCGGCGGAGTGGAGGTGAACCCAGGCGGTGTCGGTGTCGTCGGTGTTAGTGTCGGCTAGCTTTGGCTTGTTCGGCGTCTGGACTTCACGAACGACCGGTGCTGGGAGTTGTTCGCTGACTCAGGTGAGGTGCCTGGCGAATGTCTAGGGTGTTGGCGGCGGCAGCAGATTAGGTTAGATTAGGGTTTCTTTCTTTTTCAGAAAAAAATTAGGGTTTCAAGAGGGAGGCTCCGATACCATGCTGAAATATTTTATTTCTCACTCCATACATTGTTAAACAAGGGATTTCTTATATAAAAGAAAACCTATTATAAATAAGGAAGGAGATAAATATAGTAAATATCTTTACAATAAATACAAAGATAAAATATTTAACAATAAGGAAAAATAATCCCCAAATAATCAATAATAATAATGTTTCTAATTTGTTATGAGGAGAACCCATTGTTACTACAACCTTTCTCATGAAGCAAATGCCTAGTCGAGTCCTTAAGTTCTCAATCTCCTTGAGATGTCTTCCTCCAAATTCATTCCAACTAAAGTTCTTAAATCACCAATTGATCCTAAAGCTTAAACTGATGGGTGAAGGTTAATTTAATATTATATCATCTAACACTCTCCCTCACATGTGGGCTTGAAATATGCAGAAGACCCAACAATTGAGAATCAATATTAAATGGGGAGGAAATAACATTGCAAGGGCTTGAAATAGGACCTCTTGGACCACCTTCTTTGATACCATCTTAAATCACCGATTGATCCAAAAGTTTAAGTTGATGGTGGAAGGTAAATTTAATATTATATCATCTAACCTATACCACTAAAGCCCAAACTTCTTTGGAATCTGTCTCACACAACACAAGTGAACTCTGTGTCCTAGAGTTAGTATAAAATACTCGAAAATGGTTACAGAATATAGGTTAAATTATAATAAATTGATAAACATCGCAGTGGGAATCTTCTCTATCTCGCACAACACAACTGAACTCTGTCCTCTCTCGCATTTCTGCTTGTGTTACCAAATTAAATTATTAATTATGTTTTTTGTTCTTGCTTGCATCAGTATCTTCTGAAATATTTCTAACTTGGTAGATATGTGTTGTAGTGCTGGAGTGCAGCTTCCATGCTCGACTACAAAATCGACCATAAAGAATCATTGGCACTTGCAAAGAAGCATCTTAATTTTGATTGCCATAGACAGGAGGTATATTTGCTTTATTCAAGACTGAGATGTCTCAAGAAAATATTCTCCAAACATTTGGAGTGCTTCAAGGTCACTGAATCCCCCTACAATGTGTTGTCTGACAATGAGTTCCAGAAATCTGTAGTAAAAAGTATTAATAGAATACAGAAAACTTGTCGCAAGAAATTCAAAAAACTTAAGCAGAAGCAACAAGAAGAAAGAGATGAATTTGATAGAACTTGTGATGAAGAGAAATCACAGCTCGACAGACAGTTTCGGATGGAGTCGGTTGTTATTCGTTCATGTTTGCATAATAGTCTTTTAATGAGAAAGAATAAGCTTCAGGAATTAGAAAATAGATATGCAAAAAAGCTTGAAGAGCACAAATATCAGATGGAGTTACGGTGTAAGAAACTTGAGGAAGAGCAAATTGATGAAAGAAATAAGATGGTCGCGACGGAGGCTCATTGGGTTGATACATTGACATCCTGGCTCCAGATTGAATTATTAAACAAGCAATTTTTAAATAAAACTAGGCAGAGCCAGAATAGTTTGACAACAACTGAGCATTTCCGTGATCTCAAAAATGATTCAACTATTTGTGATCATCTGCCAGAAGAGAGCCATAATGTCTCAGGAACTGGGAAAGGAATATCTGAAATTCCAGGTTCTGCTTCTTCCAAAGCCATCTGCAGTAATCCTGTTGAAGAAGGTTCTCTTCAAACTAGACAAAATGGTGAAACTGCAGGTTTAGGTACCATGGGCTCTCAAGGACCATCTGGCACTGAGTTTGTGGATGACAACAGGATAAATATCTCAAATGGAATCGAAGGTAATTTAACCTCTGAAGACCCTTCCTCTGTAGGAAAAGTGCCTGAGGGAGTCATATTGGGCAATCCAGACAGAGAGATATCTACAGAAGGGTCTAATAGTAGATGTTCTGTTGGTGTTGATGTGGTCTCTTTACGTCTGTCTACATCTGGGGAGCACGTCTCCCATGCTGATATAGAGGTCCCTCATAAACTGACTGATGCCGTTGGTCTTATTGAAGGTTCACCGAGAGTTCCCACAATACCTTTGCTGACCTCTACGGAGGGAGGGGGAAATGTGGCCACAAGAAATCCTGGGAGTGAAGTTTCAAATGAAACATGTAGAATTGGCAATTCCGATCCATTTGTGGATGCTCATAGCAATCCAGAAACATCTCCCCGTGAGTTGAATTTGCCAATCAATGAGGTTGAAAGGTTATCTGGGACTGTTAATTTAGTAGATGTTAGGGAGAATATCTCTGCTGGTCTATCTCCATCTCAAGAATTAATTCCAAATAAATCAATGGGAAGCACATCTGAGATCGAAATTTCATCGAGAATGAATATAACTGCTTCTTGTGAAGAACTAGAGGTTGGTTCCAGCAACAGTCAGAATGATGGCAAGAATCTTGGTCCTTGTGTAGTAGAAGATACAATTGGTATTACCAACCCTAATGTTGATTCCCATGAGCTGTCTGTCACTCGATTTCCTCTGGAGCCTTCTGTTACACCTACCACCCAAGGCAACGGTTCTCTGTTGTTTAATCAGGTAAATTTATGAGTTGGAATATATTTATTCGTAGTAACATTTCATATTTTTCAATTTCATATTTAATATATTGATATAGTCAGATAAAGCTATTTGTAGGAATGCACGTATGTTTCTGTTTCTTAGAATCAACTTGAATTCACTTTCATCTTCCTACATTTTTGTTTTTGAATCTGTACTCCATGCAGGCAGCACATGCTGAAATGAATCAACAATCTTCATCTACTGGGTCCATGGATGACATTATGCAAGCTGCTGAAATGGCGATTGCTAATGGGGACCCTGAAGCTCCAACATCATATGTTGCTGATCAATCTAATCAGGAAGAACGTGAGGAGATGAACCCGCAATCTTCATGCACTGGGTCCATGGAGAACATTATGCAAGCTACTACTGAAATGGCGAATACCAATGAAGACACTGAGCCTCCAATTGCTTATGTTGCTGATCTATCTAATCAGGAAGAACATGACGAAATAAATCTACAATCTTCATGTATTGGGTCCATGGATGACATTAGGCAAACTACTGCAACGGTGACTACTAATGTGGACACTGAAACTCCAATTCCATATGTTGCCAATCAATCTAATCAGGGAGCACAAATAATAGAGCCTCAAACACCAATGGTGCCACTAGCAACAAATTCATCTGTTGGTTTCTTTCAGGCTGATTTATCTTCAGCCGGTGGAATGGAAGATCACAAGGAGAGGGAAAACCATATTCAGCTCATTGACGAAGTTTTGTTACAACCTGTGACATGTACTGCACCACATTCTACTCTCAATGTTGCCTTCAGTGATACAAGAACGTCCTTTCTGGACACAAGAACCATATCGGCTAATTTTGATGTTAGCACTAGTCTGATGCAATCAACGCAGCCTTCAGTGTCACAAATGCCTCCTTCATTGTACATTGATCCACTTGAAAGGGAATTGGAAAAATTGCGCAAGGAAATGGAACATAACATAGATGTGCATGCTAAAAGGGTTAGTTTCTCTGTCTTCTCCTATACCCTTTATGTAACCATCGCTGGTTATTATTATTATTTTTTTTCCCCTTCTTTTCTTTGTTTGGGGAAGTGCCCCTTGTATTGGCGAGTTACAATGGTTTCAAACTCAGCATAGAGAGTTCACTTTTGTGCAGATGCTGCAGCTGAAATCTGAACGTGAGAAGGAAATTGAGGAGGTTAATAAGAAGTACGACACTAAGGCCCAGGAGTCAGAGACTGAGTTTGGTCTTAGGAAAAAGGACCTTGATATGAATTACAACATGGTTTTGATGAATAAGGTCTTAGCTGAGGCTTTCAGATGGAAATATAATGATACTAGGGCATGTGGTAAGTTGTTGATGCTGGTTTGGATCTGTGCGATGAACGTCACTTATATTTCTTATCTGCTAGTTGAATCTTGTTAACTTGTTTGATTACTAGAACTGATAAAAGTGATGTACATACTTTTCACTTTTCTTAGTTTTAGGTTAAACTACAAGTCACTTCCTGAAATTTCAAATTTGCAAATAGGCCTATGATCTCTGAAAACTATCTAAAGCTCCCTTAACATTCAACTTTATGCCTCCTTGGCATATTCAATATTTTTTAAAAATTTTTTACAAATTGCTTAGATATAAAATTAAATTATGTGTCTATAGGACATTAAACTTTCAAGTTTGTGTTTTATAGGTCTGTGAATTTTAAAAAATGTCGAATAGTTCAAGGATCTATTTGACACGAAACTGAAAAAAATTCATGGCCGTGTTAGGATCTTTTTAAAGTTCAAGAACCAATTTGGCACAAATCTGAACATTCGAGGACTAAACTTATAATATAACTTTACTTTCATTAACCCTGCCTCTACTAACACAAGGAAGTATCTAATCATGCTACCTTATGATATTTTGTGCTGCTAGACCAAAGGATGACAATGTCAATATCCATGGATATGGATAATGGGATTTAGAGAAATATTGTCAGTTATCCACAAAACTGCTAAATCTTAAAAAGAAAGTTGATTATCATAATGTTAATCAGATCTATGTGTTGTGGATCCCCCATCAGAAAAGTGGAGAGTCCTTACAATCTTAAGATACATAGTTTCATCTTCTTATTGTCAACTGGTTTTGAGATGGAACCCAATATTTATCTAATATAGTATTGGAGCCCATGAAGCCAAAAGCCCAAATGGGCATTTGGTCCAAAATAAGATTGCGATGTGATCCCAAAATGGTAAACTTGAAAAGGTATCATCTTGAGGGGTATGTTGAGGATCCCACATTGGAAAAGTAGAGAGACTTCACAATCCTTGTAATAAAAATAAAAAATCTTTGGTTCAAATCCATGGTAAGAGGTCTTCTAAATGAGCATCTTGGCGAGGAGGGTTGGAGCTCTTGTTTGAACTTGGGTTGTTTTTACAGGAAATTCTTAGCATTGTAATCTTTTAAATCATTTTCTTGACACTTTTCTCTCTCCTGTTGCAACAATGGAAGAATTTCATCTCTCGACAATTAGAAATTAAAGCTCCTTTTGGTTAAATTATTGCTCGGTTCTCTCTCCCAAGGCCTATTTGTTGCTTTACTAGCTTTCTATATGCTGCTGCCTGCTGCAGAAGGCGCCTAGGTAGTGTAAAGTGTTTCTGTGTGCTTTCTATTTAGGTGGTGCGGTGAACGTGCCACCAAGGAATTTGTGATTTTCCCTCTGCCTTCGGTTGTGCTGTTTGTGCAACTGTTCTGGAGAGAAGCTGTTAGAACCCCAATTATCCATACATATTGGGAGGATAAAAGAGGAAATGCTGAAAAAAGGGAGAAAGCTGAATCGGGAGGTACTGCAAAGTTAGTTAGAGAAGGTGGGGACCAGCAGTGAGGGGTATTTGTAGGGTTTTTGGGGAACATTTGGGATATGAAGAATTTGGAGCTAGTGAAACTTCTGGGGGAGGGAGGCGCTCTCGAATCAGTCCTTATCTTTTCTTTGATCATCTTGCTTTCTGTGCTTGTCCTCCTGTTTGTACTTTCTTGTTGACAACAGACTATTGTCGTTGAGTGTACTGTTTTTTTATTAATCAGTAATACTCAGAAGTTGTGGGAGATATATTGGTATTGTTCTTGTTGGGTATTCTACCTGTGTGCAGGTTGAAGGTACCTAACAGAAATATATGATGTGTCCTCTTGCTCTTTCACTTATGCACTCTTGAAAAAATGACGGCATTCACCTTCATATTCTAAAAAGGATAAAAAGAGAAGTACTTAAACCAGCATGTTCTACATGGCACAAACCCAAATCTATGTTATCTGTGTCTTGACTTCATCTTCAAATTGGTTCTCTCTCTTCTACTTAGATTTTTAGGAAGGTGGAGGTAAAAGTATTTTATGTTCTTGAGTATTCTATGTTTTTTCATTACAAATCACAATGTACATCTCTGTTTTAATTATTTTTTCTTTCCTTTTCTGGATTACCATCTGATATTTATGCCGATCAGTATCATATTTCGTAGCTTTATGGTCTGTTAATGTGCTCAATTATTCTGACCTAATCAAAATTCTTCTATTATTTATTGCAGATATTATTCCAGGTCTTGCACCACAGATCCTCCAGCCACCTCTTCCGCAAAATTTACCAGGGCCTCCTTTGGTGGTCCGGCCATCTTTCACTTCATCCATAGTCAGTTCACATACATCCAATGCACCTTCTGTTAATATACAAAGGGCCCCAGCTGTGGCAAATCTGTCAACGAACTCACCTGTCTCTAGCCAAGGTACAGCTTCAACATCATTGCACGGTCACCATGCGTCTACCCATTTCTCGAGCAATCCAATGAGACCACCCCATATAGGCTCCATCTCCTCTCCGACTGGAAACCCACAAGTTGGTAGTGCTATTCGTGCACCAGCTCCTCATTTGCAACCCTTCAGACCTACATCATCAAGTTCAGCAGCTAATCCTCGTGGTATCGCTGGTCAACATGGACCAAGCAATCCGCCTGCAACACCTTCCTCATTTTCTCAGCTTCCACCTCGACCTCCTGTCTCTGCACCTCATCAATCGATTCCATTGAACAGACCTTATCAGCCTGATAGTTTGGAACAGTTTCCTACATTATCTAACATGCCCTTATCCGCATTAGACTTGCTGATGGATATGAACAGTCGTGCTGGTGTGAATTTTCCACACAATTTTCCTCTACCAGATGTAACCTTGAATACACCCCAACCTGTCCCGCCAGTTAGTACAGGTAGCATGCAGGTTAATGCAGTTAATACGACTGGAGATTCGGATGTCGTCTGCTTGTCAGACGATGACTAACAAACCTAAAAAAAAAAAAAAAACAAGGTACATTTCTGACTTTCAAAGCTTCTTGAAACTTTGGGTGATAACTAAGGTCTAAGGGGTGTGGGGGAGAGTGCAAAATTTGATATCTGAAACCAATGAAATACTGTAGATATACGTGGCTCTTAACTCCAAATGTGTATAATGTAAATATCCATTAGCCCATGTCTACAAAGGTGGCGATCTTGTTATGAATATTATTCGGCAATTTAGAACAGATTAGTTTCTTCCTTCTCTTTTCTTTTTTCTTGAATTATTTTGGCTTCACCTTCGACTCAAACCCAAGATGTTTTACATGGAATGGGGAAGGGAATTGAAATTGATATACAGAGAGATGCCATAGAATGCCCTTTAGCATCTATTGTTTCAACTGTGTTACTGATAAGATTCTTGTTAGTGCTCTCTAGATGTATTATTAGTATTTTAGGCTCTTTTGGTATTCATTTTGTTTTTTGAATTTTAAGTTAAAAATTAAGCTAAGATTTGGAAATCAAGTAGATTTTGGGAAGGGCTATTTCCAAATATAGCAAAATGAGCCAAAATATTTATAAATATAGCAAATATCACAGATAGACAATGACATTTTGCTATATTTTATATTTTTTCAGCAATTTTGTCATTTCAAATAATTACCTTTTTAAAACTTGTTTTTGTTTTTAGATTTTGGCTAAGAATTGAAACATTTCACCATGATAAGGAAATTGAGAGAAAACATACATAAATTTTTAAAACATAAAATTAAAAACAAAATAGTTACTATTAACATTTTAGCAAACAATTAACTTCACAACAAATTGCTTTGATGTTGGTTCGATTATGTGCTTTCCAATCAAGCAATTTTAATCACGAAGTACTTCTAGATGGCTTCTATATTTTTCATACATTTTGATTCAGTTACAACCTTAATAGGTTGGTTTCGCTATGGCCTGTTCACAACTTTATATAAATTGGGCATATAATACCACTCTTACACTTGCTTGAGAATCTACTACCATTTAAATTTCCTTATGCGAGGAGAAAATAGTATATCAATTTAAATTAATCGATCTAATTTGGACAATATATATTATCCAACAATCTCATATCAAATAATGTAGAATAAATAATTTGTAATTCGCAAGCTTAAAAGAATTCTCCAAAATATGAATAAGTTAAGAGGACTTTGTACCATCAATTTCAATGTGGTTGAATTATGTTTAACCACAAAAGGACTAAGCACTTCTTTTGTTATTTTCATATCTTGAATTGATTGTTATGATCACCTAGATAAACTAATTTAAACTTCAAAACAAAAACGGTAATAAATCAAATTCAAGGGAAGAGAGATGACACTCGGTCTATATTGGTTCACTTAGGGTAAGCTATGTCTAGTTCGCTTTTACCAATGCATGTTTCATTAAAATAGTTAAGGAGAAGAGTAAGTTTACCATGCTCAAGAATGATTTCTCTTACTTTTCTCTAAAAAAAATGCTCACGAATTGTTCTTACAATGCTCACAAAACTCTTCCATCGAAAATACTCTTGCAAACAAAAAGTCTCACAATTTTTTTTCCTTCAAGAACTCGAGACCTCTATTCTTCTTCCGCAAAATAAACTCTCAGCCTCCTACATTTTCCTTGAAATTTTTATTTTGTTTTTAGGGATATTCAGTTATATAGCATTATAGCAAAACACATGAATGACAGGTGAGTCCAATTTCCAAAAATCCGAAAATGCCCTCATCATCCTTTTTAATTGCACTTCAATTAATTTGGCATCTTTATTAATGAGAATGTACTAATTGTTAGAATATATAATGTAGGCTCTATTTATATCCGGACAGATTTTCACGTCAACTAAGAGCATCTTTCTAAGCAGATAATGTGCTATAAATCTCGAGATTTAAGTTGAATATAATCCGAAATTGCAACTTGTTTTGAATTTTGGAATCTCATACATCAACTAATTATCAACTAATTTTCAAAAGTTGTTTTAAAATTTAAAATAACATATTATATTAATTATTCTAACTAATATTTGTTATTTATATTTTATTTTTTTGTTAATCTTAACTAAAATTCACGGGTTTTGAATTATTTCTATTGTTATATTTATTATTATATTGTTTCAAACATAAAGTATTAATACAACATAACTTTAACTATCTTCATCTTTTGTATTTATTGCTCTCTTGTTATGAATTTTCAACAATTAACAATTTTGTTTAATGGTAAGTAGGATGAAAATAACCACTATCATGTCTATAATGATTCCTTTAATTGCATTATAGTTAATCCATCAATTTCGCTAATTATACTATAATTAATTCATTGAATACACAATTCTAACTATTTGGATTTGGTTTGTTCAAATTTATATCTAAATAAATTTTTCTATCTTCAAAGTCTGATTTGAATTTTGGAATCTCACATTTTATTATTTTTTCTAAATCTTACCTTTTATATTTAAATTATTTTTTCTATTAATCTGAGCTAAATCATACTATTTTAAAATTGTTTTTATCAATATTTTTATTATAAACTTTTTTTTTAATCATTAAATATATCAATACACCAATTCTACCTATTTTTAAATAGATTTATAAAATGTTTTTGTCATTATTTTTATTAGAATTTCGTTTTAAACGTGAAGAAGGATGGATCCATCTTGTCTCTCACGGATTCATATCTAATTTAAAATTTGGTTTTATCATTATATTTATTATAATTCTGTTTTAAACATGAAACATATTGTTTAGGTCAATTTTTTTTTTTTTTAACTCCTCTCTTAATTTTCTTTCCAACACATTTAGCAAATAGATAAATTTAATGAAATGTTAGTGTATTTGGGCACTTTTCTTCTCAATTACTTTGTAGATTTTAAGAACTCCTACTTGAAAGAAGGTTGAATAGATGAAGGTTCTCACTTTGGATGGAGAACGATTGGAGCAAATAGATGATCTTCAATTTCTTTGATTTTAAGAACTTATCACTCTCAAATGGAAAACAATTGGAGCAAACATATTTGATTGAACATTATACACTATTGGGTCTCACTTTTAGATGAAGTTTAATGGAGCCTTTCTCACTCTCCAGTTATTGATTTTGAAGTGATTGATGGAAAAAAATTTTGATTTTGAAAAGATGAATCGGGTAGTGGGTTTGAATTTTGAACTTTGATTGACAGGTTTCCCTATTTCTTTGTAGTTTTAATGTTGGGTAGGCTTTTGCATTGGAAAGATGAAGTTTTTCGTTTTTTCTAGACACTAAAGATATGTTGGTGTATTTTAATTAAAAAGTATTTAAGAATCTTTATTAGTAACATTTCATTTGAACAGTTTTTATATGATTCCTTCCTCGTGTCTTCTTCTCACATTTTTTTTATATCCGCTTACGGGCTAATCTCAAGGGATAACCCTCCCTCCCCTCAACTGTACAACATTTGAGTGTCCAGGAAAAAATTAATTCCCGCCACTATGAATTAAACTATTGACCGCTTAGTCATTTATTGAGACTATATCTCATTTTTACCACCAGGTTAACCTATGATGGTTTTCGTACCGACTTCACCATCCACCATCTGTTCATCCTTTGGATTCTTTTGGATCCTCCAACCTTTGTGTAGTTTTAACAGGCAATGGTAAAAAAAGAAATAGCTCTGTTGATCAAACTCATGAGCCTCAATGGAATGGTAAGGCTTTTATCCCTCCTTGTTGGCGAGTATTATCAAGGATGAAAATCTTGCCTTTAGGACTAAAAAGGAAATCATATTAAGGATGATAATACTCGCCTCCTCAACAGGGGATAGATTTCTTGATTTAATTTTCTACTACGTTTAATGTTGTAAGGTGGTTCTAATTTATATTACGTAGTTCTTCATTTCAATACCAATAATTTCTCAACACTTCTCTTCCTTCGCTGAGTTGATAAATTATCAAAGAGATCCAGTCCACTTCCATTTTTCTATTATGGAATACAAATAACAATCTTTCTTTTTCTTTTGGCATTTAGTTGTTTATGATTATGACGTTGTACCTCTAAGCTGGTCTATAGTTACTTCATTGGTGGACTCTGGCTAACTTCTTCTTTGTTGCTTTACAGCTGCATCCTACAGTTATTCAACATTTCAAAAGCTTTTTGGTTTGCCAGAAGAAGAGTTTCTTGTCAGTGACTTCACATGGTCCTTGAAGAGAAAAATGGTTCTCCAAAGTAAATATTAGTATTTCCATGCAAATTCTTGACGATTTCACAATATAAAAGAATGACTTAATAAACATATTTAGTGCATGAATATAATGGAGACTGATTCAACCTATTCTCATCTGAGAATCCTAATGTTTTACATAGTTTCTTCTGTTGATTATAGAAATGTGAATTAGCAATTACATCTCCCCATTTGAATCAATAAATGATATTATTTTGTATCTCTTCTATTTTCTTGCTCTTAGTACCTTGACTAAAACTATTGTTTGATCTATTATAACGATCTGATTGCTTCTGATTTTCTGGTACAGAAAGATTATTTATATCTGCATGAGTGATTAGGTTATATGTCAATTTCTTCTTCTACTACTCTACTATCTTTTAACCTTTCTTTCACATTAAGACAAATTTAGTGTTTGAAGTACAAATCGTTTTTGTTAAATAAATTTCTTGTATTTGGGTTGGGATAGAAAAGAAGAAAAAATAGGGGAAAAAAAAGGATCGGTCAATCTAAATCAGACCGAGGTGGTTCGGTTCAATTCTTGGACCGAACATAGACAACCCTTTAGTTTACAATTAAAAAAGGAAAAAAATACAATTTTCAATTTAATTTTAAATTGAATTACAAATTAAGTGAACTGCCATCTTCATTTAATGGACCATGAAATCTGTTTAAAATTTTCAAATAAATAATTTTAAATTAAAATTTACATTTTGAATTGGTATCATATATTATTAACTCTAACCCAATTTCAAGATTTGAAAAGTCACTTTCATTCACCTGTCAAATTAATTTAAAATTAGTAATTACTTTTAGTATTTAATTTCTCTGAAATTTTCTTTCTCTTGAAGGAACTGAATGATTTCTTGGTGGATAAGCCAAACATGCCCTAAAGCACGAATTTTTTTCTTTTGATATTTCCTGAAAAGATCAAGTTTTAATAACAAACAAATCTTTTCATTTCTTTTTACTATTAAATAATCTATACCCAATTCAATTGCATAGTCGGTTCTCAGTATTACCTCTGCTCCTCTACGACGCTCATTCTTTTGGGTTTTTCTGAAGCCATGGAATCTACTATTGTGATTAAGGTTCGAATTCTTCTCTTGATTTTATGGGCTGTTTTATTTTTTTTTTTTTCCTTTTGTCTGCCTCCTTAATGATGATGATTATCGCTTTGTTTCGCCTGTTCGGTTTTGTTTATGTGATGTCTAGTTTTGGTTGTATTGAATAATCTCGTTCTCCCGAGGAAATTTGTTATTATTATTATTTTGGGCAGTGCGTTTTTTAACTGGGTTTTTGTTTGTTCGTGATCTCGATGAGTTTTTGCTTGCTGGGTATGAGTAGATTGTTCATAATCAATTGGCTTTAGCAAACCTCTATTTTCCATCTCGTCGGATTATGTTGTTGCTTTTTACGTTTATGTTGTTCTTTGTTTGATGAGAAAAAATAAGGCAAAGCTTAGATTGAGAATTGGGAAATTAGAGAAGGTTGACAGCTACCCAATTGATAATTGGGGTATATCATGGATTGATAATTGAGTTCTCCATATATTGTGGTCATTGTTAGAAACAGGATGATCTCACATTCATTATGTTTGCAAGTGCAATTCATTTTTTTCTTCTAGGAAGTTATTTTGCCATTATTTTTTAAGAGGCTTTGGAGGTCTATGCTCGAGGCTCTTACTGAGGTGAAGTGCATTTTTATACCTTAAGGTTCATCGGTTCTTTAATTCATAAGAGACACGTCGGTGTGATAAATTGGCTGACTGCGTAGAGAGAGGTCGTCTATCAAACATGGGTTGTGATAAATTAGGATGTAAGAGCCTCGAGCATAGACCACCAAAGCTTTAAAAAACATTAGAAGATAAAGCTTATAGAGATCCATGTTCTACTAGGGAAAACGGTGGCAATAAACTTTAGCTTAATTTGTCAGCTTTCTGTGAGTAGAAGTGTTGCAGTTACCAACTTTGAATTAGCATGCTGGTTACCTCTTCCGCTGACATATTTTTTTCTCTTACAGGCCAGGTATGGAGAAATGCTAAGGCGCTTTAGTGTTAGAGTCTATGAAAACAGTAGACTGGATCTGGACATGAATGGGTTGAGAGCAAAAATACGTAATCTCTTCAACTTCTCTTCTGGTGCTGACTTTACATTGACTTACATTGATGAAGATGGTGATGTTGTGTCCCTGGTCGATGATGATGATCTGCATGAAATGATGAGGCAACAGTTGAAGTTCTTGAGAATTGATGTGCATCTGAGAAATAAGGAAAATGACAAATCTCATGGTAGATCAGATGGAAGTTCTACCCTTATGACATCAGAACGTTCATTTCAAGATGTTTGTAGTGGTATCTCTGACGTTTTGAAATCTATGCCTGAGCCCTTACCTGAATTTTGTTCACAGTTCCTCTTTGACATTGCTTCAAAAGCTGTTAGTAGCCCTGTGCTTTCTGAGCTTGCTCAAAGCTTTATTCGGTTGGGAAACACACACCTGCACACAGGTTCTCAGGCCTCATCTGTTCCAGAGACGAGCACACAGAGTGTCGCCACTGAGTGTTCTACGCCTCCTCTAGGTGCAGATTCAAAAGCTTCAAACAATGATGGCTTTCATCAAGAAGCTGGGTCAAAATTTCAATGCACTGGTTCTTCTTATAAAGATGGAAAGATAACTAACAGTGAGAGTGCGACAAAGAACATTGGTGTACCTGCACCTGTTTTAGATCTTGATGCCCTTCCTGGGAAGCCAGCTATTGCCGACCATTGCTGCAGCTCTTTTGATGGAAAGAAGAAGGAAAAACGCAATGATGCATTTCTTGATGCCCTCCAAGAAATGCATATAAGTAATCTTCCAGAATCGTTGATCGATAACTCACATCATTCATCCGCCACTTATATGGATGGTAGGTTTATTAACGAGTGCCCTTTTAGTGGAGTACCTGTGGCTCCTCGATCGTCTATGCTTGGAACTGTATGTATAGATCCAGTAAGTAGCAGTAGTGGTTACACTGAATCTGTGGGAAGTATGTTCCATAAAGGTCCAATAGCCAGCAGCAGCAACTACATTGAAGCATTCCATGAAGATCCAATAATTAGCAGCAGAGGTTGCTTTGGAACTGTGGGAAGTATGTTCCATAAAGGTGTTATTTGTGATGGATGTGGAGCCCGTCCAATAACAGGTCCGCGGTTCAAGTCCCAAGTGTAAGAATGTGACGCGAATCTATCCATCAATTAATTTACCTTTCATTTCCCATTGTTATCTGTTCTCAGATACCCAACATTTTTGTCTTCTGGTATTTCTCTTCAGGAAAGATAATTATGATCTCTGTAGCATCTGCTTTGCTAAAATGGGCAATGAGGCTGACTATATTAGGATCGATCGTCCTGTCTCTTGCCGGAATCCAAGAATGAAAGGATTCAACCGTAGAGTATGCAATTTTGATAACAGAGCTTCTAGTGGATTCTTTTTCTTTTTATCTTTTTTTTTTTTTTTTGTGAATAACAATTTAATTTTGCTTTCAACTTCCATTCTCTCAATGCAGTATCCATTTCCTGGCCCCCAAATAATCGATGCTTTGAGAGGTCCTGTAAAGCAGACCAAGCTTGATAGTTGCTTCGTAGCTGACATTAATGTATTTGATGGCACTGTGATGGCTCCATGTATCCCATTTACCAAGATATGGCGATTGCGTAATAGTGGGACTTCGAATTGGCCCCGTGGTACACAGCTAGTGTGGATTGGAGGAGACAAGTTGGGTTGTGCAGTACCTGTCGAAATAGAGGTAGAAAAATGTTTTGAACTTTAATCCTAGTCTATAGGCATTTCATTTTCTGGCTTTTGGTGTCTATTTCTTTTTACTTTTTTCTTGTTTAAAAAAGATCTCTAAGATTTTTCTTACATCCTCTCTCAGGTTCCTGCTGATGGACTTCCTCTGGGTCAGGAAATTGAAGTTGCAGTTGACTTTACTACCCCTCCATGTTCTGGTCAATACACCTCATACTGGAGGATGGCATCTCCATCTGGCCAGAGATTTGGGCAACGTGTTTGGGTTCTCATTCAGGTGTTTATTATATGCACACCTAAGTTTTTTTGGAGCTGTATATCCTATATGCCGTAAGCTCATATGATTACACTACTACTTAAATTCAACTTTTATTGTTTTCAAACATGAAGGTTGATGAAGCACTTGGGATGCCGGATTCCAATTATTCCCAAGCTTTGGACTTAAATTTACCCCCCATCATAGATCGTGCCCATGAAGGTGTACAAAAGAATTCAACTCCTGCAATTTCTGATGGTGTCCTTTTTCCTCCTTGCGATTCCATCCCCATCAATGAACTGCCAAAGCTTCATCATAATCTGTCTGCAACTGATCCGGATTTACGATTCCTTGTAGATCAGGGTATTCTAGTTGGCGAAAGCCCTACTACTTTTGCTAAGGAGGATAATTTGGGCTCGTCTAGCTCTGCTGCTGATCGCCATGGAGTTCTACCTAGTTCAACCAAGGTTCCCCCAGAGCCATATTTTCCTTTTGATTTTCCTGTACCAACTCCACCTGCAAACCCGCCTCCACCACCATCCCCCAAGGTTTCGCCAGCATCATCTGAAGATGTCACTGCCAATAATGCTAATAACATTGTTGAAGAAACTCTTCTTAAAACACTTGAGGATATGGGATTCAAACAGGTTGATCTAAACAAGGAAGTACTGAAGAGGAATAAGTACGATCTAGGGCAGTCGGTGGACGATCTCTGCAGAGTTGATGAATGGGATCCGATGCTTGATGAGTTGGAGGAAATGGTTAGTAATCCATTTAATGAAGTTGCTAATCCATGATTTCTTGGGTCTTGGTTTGTGATTATGAATTTTGTGTTATAGGGATTCAGTGACAAGGAAATGAACAAAAGACTTCTGAAGAATAACAATGGCAGCGTGAAGCGAGTAGTGATGGAACTTCTTTATGGGAGAATGCTTAGTTGAAGAAGGCTCTCAAATCTATGGATTAGAATGTAAATACATAATTACCAACTAAATGAAATCAAGGGATATGACATTGTTGCTCTGGAATAAGGGATGGGTTTCATGTTTTGTTGAAGTGGTCCTTTGAGTCCTTTTTAGTTACAGTTCATCTGTCTTCTCTTTGCAGATGTACATATGTGTGTTTCTAGATTTGGTTTAATTCAGTTAATATGTCAAACTTTTGTCTCTCTTTCAGTTATAATGTTTTTTTTTTTTTGGAGTACTCTTTAGTTGTGATGTTTGATACTTTCACTTTTGACTAGGCTTGATGGTAGTAGTACATTTCACAGATTGGACTGTCCTATTTATCTTTTTGAATATGACATTTCTTGTGTTCATGGAGCATGTAGCTGATAGATCATTTTGTATCTTTTTTGTGAGAATGATTATAGCCTTGATAGGAGGGTTGAGTTCATTGGCTAAATTTTTGGAATTTAATTCTGTCTATATATTTTAGAAAATTTGTTAGTTTGTATTGGTTGATTTTTTAACTTTAAAAAATGTAACATTTGTTTTTTTAATAATTGGTCGTAAACAATTTTAAGATTTGTTACTTTAGACCCTTGAATTAAGCAAATATTTGTTACTTTAGATCCTTGAATTAAGTAATTTAGTAATGAAATTTATAGTTTTGAAAGTTGAGATGAATAACAAAAATTTCAAAATCCAAGAACTAACTTTATAATATATAGTGTGAGAATTTTATCTTGATCTCGAGTTTGATGTATGTTGGCATTTTTATCTCTACAACTATTAGTATTAGGGGATAAAGTTATTTGGACTATATTTTAGAAAGGGGATGAGAATTCTTTGTTCAAACTAAAAGATAAATTATAGTTGGTTTTTATCTCTTGGTTAAAATAATTCTTTTTAAGATTTAAACTAGATTATTATTATTATTATTATTATTATTATTATTATTATTGCCAAGTAGATTCATAACAATTTTGATTAAAGGTTGAATTAAAGTCCTTTCACTCCCAAGGTTGAATTAAATAAAACAATTTGCTATATTATTTATTAAAAATATATATATAGCAAAATTGATAAAGAAAAAGTTAATAATAAAAGTATATAACAAAATTGATAAATTTCTTTTATTAAGATTGTGAAGTGGAAAAATGGAACTTATATTGATGGCTCATTTTAGTCCCTAATAGAACAATTATTTTTCGCAAGGACACACGGAAAAATGTGTTTACTAAAACGTATTTACAAATATTAAATTAATTTTAGATGATTGATGTTTAAGAAATTAATAACAATTTTGATTAAATTACTAAAAACGGGAAAAGGCAATGATTACTTAAAAATATATAAAAAAAATATTAATTAAAAAAAAAATTATCATGTATACTAAGCCTAGAATGTAAAGGAAAACAGCCACAAAATTTGGAAGTTTGATTACTCAAAATCGAAAACGGAACACGAAAATCAAGACCTCTGGATTCGAATTCTCAAAAATTGATCATCAAGATTTCATTCATCGGTTGGAATTCGAACTTGAAATGCCCTAATATTAATGGAATCTCCTCGAAGAAGCCCTACTGAACAAATTCCTCAAACTATTACAACTCTCTCGCTTTTTCCTCTGACTCCGCCCACCGCCGGCGTCGGCCTCCCGAAATCCATCTCCGTCGAGCACCAGCCCAGCCTCCAGCTTCTTGGAAACCGTGACGATCTCATACGAGTCCCACAGCGACTGGGCGAAGTCCCATCTCCGATCGCTGACGGAAGACCGGGCTCGAATCGCCTCAAGCTTGAACCGAGAAGGAGTGGGTCTGAAATTCCGGCGATGGGCGTCGAATTCAGTTGCAGACTTAGAACTGCCGGTGTGGCTGTGCCATGCCTGAGCGACGGCCTTGAGGATTTCAAGATGGCGATGGTGGTCGTCTTGAAGCTCTGATTTCTTCTTCATAGTGTGTGTGTGAATTAAGGAATTGAATCGAGGGCGGAGCCATGTTTATGATGAGCCCCAATGACAGCCTCAAATTTGGGTTCTCCGAGAGGGATGGGTTTTGATTTTTGGTACTTTTAGAGTTAACACTATGGACCTTACATTTGGCTACTCTGATTTTTATTCTTCTACTTCTTCACTCTTCATCTCTCTAAATTTAGATCATTCGTTTATGATCACCAATTCAATTTACATCATTCTTTTAAACATGTTTTTGGAATTTTTCTAATTTTCATAATTTTTTCTCTCATTAATTGTTCAAAAAAAAAAAAAAAAAGATAAAAAATAAAATTTTAAAAAAAAAAAAAAATTTTTAAAAAAAAAAAAAAATTTTTAAAAAAAAAAAAAAATTTTTAAAAAAAAAAAAAAATTTTTAAAAAAAAAAAAAAATTTTTAAAAAAAAAAAAAAATTTTTAAAAAAAAAAAAAAATTTTTAAAAAAAAAAAAAAATTTTTAAAAAAAAAAAAAAATTTTTAAAAAAAAAAAAAAATTTTTAAAAAAAAAAAAAAATTTTTAAAAAAAAAAAAAAATTTTTAAAAAAAAAAAAAAATTTTTAAAAAAAAAAAAAAATTTTTAAAAAAAAAAAAAAATTTTTAAAAAAAAAAAAAAATTTTTAAAAAAAAAAAAAAATTTTTAAAAAAAAAAAAAAATTTTTAAAAAAAAAAAAAAATTTTTAAAAAAAAAAAAAAATTTTTAAAAAAAAAAAAAAATTTTTAAAAAAAAAAAAAAATTTTTAAAAAAAAAAAAAAATTTTTAAAAAAAAAAAAAAATTTTTAAAAAAAAAAAAAAATTTTTAAAAAAAAAAAAAAATTTTTAAAAAAAAAAAAAAATTTTTAAAAAAAAAAAAAAAAAGAAGGTCAAGGATACAATTTTAACAAGTAAATACAATTTTTGTAAATGGGTTTCCTAAAAAAAGTTTGTAAATGGGTTAAAAACAAATTTGATCCTCTAGTAGCGTGCTGCCTAAAATGCATTAATCTTGCTTGAGAATAGTTTGGGTGACATATAGATTATTAGTAATTAAAAGATGTTACTGAGTTGGTAAAAATTGTCTATATTTGAAGTGGTTGAGTTGTGTTAAATTATCGATATCTCTTGTAATTTTTTGTAATCTAGAAAAACATACATTTATTAGGAGTGTTTTTCTTTTTTTTCCCAAATTCTTGACATTCATTTAAGACATGAACATAATAAGTAAAGATATATTTTGCAAATTTCTACATGTAACTATTACACTTAATGTGGACAAAATACTATGATTTACATAATCAAGAATCTTAAAACATATTTTCATGGTTGTGTAACATATGAGTTGAACATGCACAAAACTAGAGTTGCCATTCGGGATATATATGTGTATGTGTGTGTGACCAACAATGAGTGGATTTCATGTATACAAATAAATGTTGTTCATTAAGATAGTCAAGCTAGTTAGTCTAACTAAGTAGACGCAAACAATACTTCTTCCTAAATTGTGGTGTGACTATTAATAAGTAATCAGTTTTTTGGATGTTTTTGACCATTTTCTTTTTTTTTCTTCTTGCGAAATAACCAGCCTTCCTTCTCCTTTCAGGGCCTACCCGAAAGAGAATCCAATGTTTTTTAGTCGTGAATATCTGAATAGGACGAACTGTCCCGTGAGTTTATAAGGATGACCCAATCATTCTTTGATAATCCTTCAATATCAAATTATTATAAAAGACGACTACTAAACACTATACACAAATAATTTCAAATTTGTGTTTAAAAACATTTTTGTCAACCTTTTTTTTTTCTTTTAGCATATGATTGATCGAGTTTGTCATTGGAATTCGTTGTTGGAGATGCATGATAAAGTTGATGGTTGGAGTCGGTCGCCCAAGGTGAACATCGAAGTTGGTTGTTGGAGGTGTCGTTGTTGAAGTTGATCATTGGAGGTGGTCTTCAGTGGAGTTGGTGACCTGAGGTGAATGCAGTGTTGGTTATTAGAAGTGGTTGTCACCAGAGTTGATCATTGAAGGTGTTTGCTGGAACCCGAAGTTGGGCAAGCAAAGGTGGTTATCGAAGTTGGTAGTCGCCAGCAATGACCGATGGGTGAATCGGTAAAAATAACCAACTCAACACCACCAACATTTAAAGTCGGTGAGCCAAACATTGAGTTATAATTTTTAGCAACTCACTCAATTCATGTTGGCGAGTTATGAAGGGATTGAATCTCACCGAGGAAGTGATTTATCGTTTTTGTTTTAAAATTGGGAAGACAAAAATACATAATTAATAAATAAAAATCTAGGCGAAGCATAGAAATTGGGTTGAGAAGAATTACCTTTGAAAAACACTGATTTTCTTCAAAAATTTCCATTATTAGGAACAAATCTACTGGGATGCCTCCAATTGATCTTTTATACTATATCTCTGGCAAGGATCAGATGGTGGGATCCTTTAATTTTGAATGGGAGAGAGAATAGTTGGGAGAGAAATTTGTTCTTTGTGCGTTAAGGAAGAATTAAGAGAGAGAGAGAGAGAGAGAGAGAGCAATAGAAGGAGTAATGTGTTCTTTGTGAGTATCATTTTTTTTTTAGCATAACTATTTTGTGTATCATAAAAGGGAGGAGAATTATAACTCCTTTCCCGCTCCCCGCTCTCGGGAGTTTTTCTTTTGAATTAAATTAAAATAAAACTAATTTTAATTTAATTATAATTAACTAATTAAATATCAAATTTAATTGGATTCAAATCCACGTATTTCTCATAACCTTTAGATTTAATATGAATTTCATTCATATTAGTTTTAAACCTAGCTATTAGTTTAAATATAAATCATATTTATATTAATTTCATATTTGAATCAAATTCAAAATATTAATTCTCTCCGTTAATATATTGTTTTAACTATAAATCATATTTATAATTAACTATATACTACAATGTATTATTATACATTATACTTTATATTAATCATGTCATATACAATTAATATATATATTTCCCTAAACAATTTGAACGGATTCAAATTCCTTCAAAATTCTTGGTCCTTGTTTTACCCGTGGTGAGCTAACAGGGGGACCTAATAAATTGACAAATCATAAGCTCTAATGATCCGATATTAATTAATTAAACTCTTTAATTAAATTAATCAATATTCATTAACTAGGGCTCACCCCACTACAAACTCGTAGTTGCACTCTTCGCATGGTAGAACAAGTTGCGTCCATGGATATAACCATTACAAGTAAGTCGATCATTCACAAGTTGTTCATAATTACAGTTGAGTCAAATTAATGTTTTACCTCTATAATCATCTATTTCTCCTTCAGTACTGCTCTAATGAGCAATCTATTTATGGTCCAACCATATACTAAATCCTTCTTGGGCCAGCGAGAGAGTGGGGCCATATTGTTCAAGACTAGGAGTAGAAGTCCATAACTCAATCAAGATTGAGATCGAGTTACATATATCATAGTTTGAAATATTAATCTATTTATCAACGGTGTTACAAAGAGAGATTAAATATTTCATTACCCGATCTTATACAAACTCATTATATAGGATGCACCCACTGTAATGATTTGGATCAAATCATCTGTATCGTTTACAAAGTAGGTTGTGTCTATAGTATTAATAGCACAAGACACCTAACCTTAACCATATACTTTTTAGGTTATTACTTGAACATGATCCACTTGTACGTCAACCGCATACTGTTCAAGTTATATTAAATGACTATGAATCTTAGTTTATTATATTTAATTTATGCAAGTCTAAAAGTCAACTTTAAGAGTCAAAATAAAACAACAATTATTTTGTTGAATAAATAATTTGTTTACAATACAAACTATGAGTTTATGACACAAAACCCAGCAAGCCAAACACCCCCTCAAAGGTCTATGGTTTGATTCTTTATACCCTTATTGTACTCAAATAAATACACAAATCATAAGATGCACTCATCTTCCTACAATCTCATCCAATCATATAGAAAAACACAAATTCAAAAGTATTAAAAAATAAAAGTTTGCAAGGTAGAAAACTATAATTGAACTATTTTGTGGATAGAAAAATGGGTGCAACTTGAGATGCACCTAACTATTTTTTTATGATTAGGACATGGAAAATTTTCTATTACTAAATGGTATAGTAATTTATTTCATTTATTTTGTAGACTTAACATAATTATTAACTACTACTTTTGTGACAAACAATGAATGGAATGGAAGATAGTATGATAAAATTTTCATACTAGTAAATTTTAGCCTATCCAAGTGATGTAGTTGTCAATATGAGCATGATTTAGAGTAAATTCCTTTATTTGAGGTTGGAAATTCAAATTTACATGTCCACATTTGTGGTTACTAAAAAGAAAGTCGTTTAATTTTTAATAATTTAAAACTTGGTCAAATTTTTTAAGCACTTAAGAAGTCACTTCAAACAAGCCTTTAGAATTTTGAACAATTTAGTCTATGTATTTTTAATTTAATTTTAATTTTCTTTTACTATTGTGCCCCTATTAAAGATGTTTTGATATTTAAAGAGGTAATGGATAGGTAAACCAAATATAGACGTTTGTTTTTTTTCTTTTTTTTTTTTTAATGACTTCACCTTGATTTGATAGAATTAAATTGTTACACACTAAAATATAAAGATTAACTTATTTAAAATTGGAAGTATAAAAACTTAACTGTGACTGCAATTGATATCAACTCAACTTATTTATACATTGTTAATCTCATGTTTGAGGGTGATTATAGAATAGTTAAAATCACTCTAAAATGAATTTAATCATCCAAAAACTAATTATAATAGTATGAGATTGCATTTAGCAGTATAAAATTAAACATTGAATTCATTTTGAGTATTTTAAAAAAATTTTAAACATGACAAAAATAATTTTTACACTCTCAAAATCACTCCAAACACATTTATATATATATATATATATATATATATATATATATATATATATATATATATATATATATATAAACACTCCAAACATACACATTGACATAAATATTATTGATTTTTTTTTCTTTTTTTGAAAAAAAAAACATTAGAACAATTTAGCCAATAATTAAATTTGGGCTCCTATTAATTTAATCTCCACATTCGAACGGGGAGATTTCTTTCTCCGTCGTGTGTTTCCCGCCCATTCTTCCAAAACCAATACTCCCATTTTCTCTGCTCCTTCCGGTAGGTTTCGGCCGCCGATCTTAACTCCGCCGCTCCATTTCAGTTCCATGTTATACATTTCCCAGCGTCTTACGAATCTTCAACCGTTCTCAAACCCTCTTCATCTCTCCCAGTGAAAAAAAAATGAGTGCTCCTATGGAGATTTCTTTGCCAAACCCTCCCTTAGAAGCCCAGTTGTCTGAATCAAATGGCGTCATCTCCGAATCAGCTGCTTCTCCGATCGTAAATGAAGACAAAATTCTCGTTTCAGGTACTTCTTTAACAGTTTCTGTGTCATATTGTCTCAGACATTTTTGTACTTGTTTTCAATTTCCGAGCTTTGAGGTCTTTTTCTTACTTTGTTTGAATGTCGTGTTATATTTTAGTCGAGGTGTGCTTAAAATCCTCCAGCACAGCGCGGATTGAAGATGTCCGGTTGGCCGTTGAGAGGTATGCTGGTGAAAATACGTATTGACCTTTCTAATATTTGATTATTTGGTTAGGGCAATTAGATTTTGGGTTCTTGTGTTCCAAAATGTAATATTTGACTCTCTGGAATTTTTTGAACTTTTTGAACTTGAAGTGTGCTTAAGTCAATTCACATTGCTTGAAGACGAGGTTGTCAGTTTTGTGTTTTCTAATTGTAGAATGCTTGAGAAGAGAAGTTTAAGCTATGTTGATGGGCCCATTCCAGTGCCGCTCGATGACGCTTTTCTCGCTGACAATGTGCAAGGAATCCGAATTTGCGACTCTGGTATTCTCTTTTTCAATTTATACGCACCACTGTTTAGGCATAGAGGATCTGGTGGAATGGAATGTATAAAGGAGTTAGTAACTTGAATTTTGTAGAAACTATGCAAAATTTTGTCAGTTTTGTAGTTTATAGAAGTTCTGGAAGAATTAGCTAACGAAGTAATCCATCTGCTTGTGGGCCAAGGGCTTAAAATCCTAGAAAAATGGAAAATTTCCTAGCAGAGAGTTCGATTATCCCATTAATTTCTGTCAGCGGGTATGAATTAGTAGTTAGGGTCGGTTTTCATTATTCTGGTTATGATGCTGGATTTGTGTTTTTGGTAGATGACGGTGTGCAAAACCATGATATCCTCTTATTCTGGCAAGTCAAACCTGTTGTTCATGTCTTTCAGGTGAAGTTCACTTAGTTATTTATACTAGCTTCTTCCTTACTCACTTTATGACTGATATTTCACTGCATTAGTTCGATAATTTGTTATAAACTTATAACTTCTTTTGGTGCACGAATGACTGCCTTTGTTCCTTTCCAATTCTATATCATAAAATGACAAAAAGTTTTATTATTCACGATAGATGATGGTAATGCTAGTCTGCATTTCTCGGCCTTTATTTATTATAGTACTTTCATCATTTCCATTACGTTGGGACTCAACGTTTTTTTGGTGTGGTTAGATTGATGTATATTATTTGTGTATTGCTCGTTCAGCTTAGTGAAGAAGGACCCAGCGAGGAACTTGGTGGGGATGGGCAGATTTCTAGCTTTAATGAATGGATACTTCCTGCCAAGGAGTTTGACGGCATGTGGGAAAGGTAAGCTGTCACGTATTTATTTGTAGTATTTTTACGTTATTGATACCCAAGCTTTCTTTTGACAAAGCAACATTTTCAAATTTCCTGCAGTTTAATTTTTGAGTCTGGTCTCAAGCAAAGGCTTCTGCGATATGCTGCTAGTGCTTTGTTATTCACTGAAAAGGGTGTTGATCCATTCCTAGTGTCATGGAATCGGTAAGGAAAGTTTTTTCTGTTTCAGCATTAGGATGGTTTTCAGAATTTACAAGGGCGGGTATGAGACATAATGTTGATTGCTGACTTATTTGTAGAGTTCTCTGCCATTAGCTTTCTTACTTTTACTTTCCTAAAACCAACTTATGCCAACTAAAATCTAAAATTTATCCTTGGGATTGTAATTATCTACTAATATTTGTTGTGTACGTTTATCGGGTAATAAACCGACTCCCATTTTGTATTCTTTACCTTTTTGCACGACTTTTTACATTTTGGAATGAACCCACCAAAGAAAAGATATCTTTATGCAAATGGAAATGGCCCTCCAAAATCCTAATCTAGACTTACTGCGTGGGAAAATCTTGAACTTCATCTAATTGATGTTGGCGTCTAGCCCCAGGATTTTAAAAGCACTACTGTGCTTTCAAGGATGCTTTCCCATGTTTTACACGATGTGCACGCTTGCAGTTTGTCAAGAAGACCTAGACGGTCCAAGAGGTTTACATATAATTCTCGTCTTTTTACGTGCTCACAGGATTGTCCTATTACATGGACCTCCAGGGACCGGTAAGACCTCTTTATGCAAAGCACTGGCTCAAAAACTGTCAATAAGATATCTGTCAAGGTTCGTTGGTAGATTTTATTGCTCCAGTATTTATTCCATATTAATAATATAATGAACATACACGTGTCCCTTATTATTTATTAGTTTCATTTCCATTATATGCAGATACCCACACAGCGTACTCATTGAAGTTAATGCACATTCCCTTTTTAGCAAATGGTTTTCTGAAAGTGGCAAGTTGGTATGGCTTTCTTCTTCATTTGATGACCTGCATCCTTAATTAATTTTCATTACGATCTAGGTGGATACCGTTTTAAATTTGATGCCGTGAACACTTTTATATGTTGGGTATTTTGGTTCTATCGTATTCAAGAATATATGTTTCTCATAATAGGTCGCAAAGCTATTCCAGAAGATTCAAGAGATGATAGAGGAAGAAGACAATCTGGTATTTGTTTTGATTGGTGAGACTTACTTTAGAACGTTTTTAATTTCATGCTTGTCCTTCTTCTACTTCATCATTTGTATTTATATATTCTGCGGTTTGTAGATGAAGTGGAAAGCTTAGCTGCTGCTAGAAAGGCTGCTTTGTCTGGTTCAGAACCTTCAGATTCCATTAGGGTATGCTATTGCCTTTTGTTTGGTCCCTCGTTCCACCCTTAATCACTGTCTCTGACCAAAAGAAAGAAAGAAAGAAAAAAGAAAGAAAGAATATGCTTGTATAAATTATATAGGTCAGTAGCTTTGTAACTCAACTGATGCATGTAAAACTCCGAACTGTAATATCACAGGTTGTCAATGCGCTACTTACACAGATAGACAAGTTGAAATCGTCACCAAATGTGGTGATTCTGACAACTTCCAATATAACAGCAGCTATTGGTGAGTTCATAATCAAATGATGTTAAGTAAATATTTATCTTTGCAAAATAAATGTTTTTGTAGTGTAATTACTAGTAGGATTGCGCACGTTTATGGACTATCTTTGGAAGTTGGCAATTGGCATATTACTCATCTGAGTGCAACTAGTTATTAGAGAAAAATACTGAAATTGTTCTAACTTTTATTCGCTGGAAGCTACACATTCACTTTCTTGAGCAAAGATAAAAATAATCCACAAGTGTGTACTCCCTCTCTAAATCTTCCAATCCCGTCCTAGTTTTCTTTTTTGACTTTCAATTTTCAATTTCTATTTTCTCCTACTTAAAATCTTAATACTTGAATTAAACAAAATCTGGGTTGCAGATATTGCATTTGTAGATCGAGCAGATATCAAAGCATATGTTGGTCCACCAACTCTTCAAGCACGTTATGAAATTCTAAGGTCCTGCTTGCAAGAGCTTATACGCACTGGAATTTTGACAACTTCTGAGGTCCATACACATTTAATGATTGCAACTTTAGTATCACTTTTTGGACTCTCGTTGAAATAGAGTACATAGCCCATAGGCATTCATGATTGTCACCATTTCTAAATTTCTTAGGGTTGTGACCACTCTATGCTTCCTAACTATGCTGGTTTGAAAGAGAAAATAAGCATTTCAGAGACTGAGAAGGTTGAAGTACCACTTCAAATCTGCAAACTATTGCTTAAGGTTGCTGAAGCATGCAAGGTCCGTGATAAAAATCTTGCGTGCCTATTAATTTCCGCAAGTCCTTGAATGGCCCTTGAATTATTTGTTGAATTTTGTTCACAGGGTTCTAGTGGACGTTTTTTAAGAAAGCTCCCATTCTTAGCTCATGCAACTCTAGCCAATCCATGTACTGGCGACCCTTCAAAGTTCTTGTTCGCAATGTTGGAAACGGCTAGGAGGGACCGAATAGAGTTACCCGAATGAACATGTCATTATCAAGAAGCTTCTTGTGCTTGTAATTGATATTGTTGTACTGATAACATTTACATGTACAAATCTAAATCTGGAAATCAGTTGTAGAAGTTGATGCTACTTGAAAAGCCTACTGAAAATACTCATTGGGAGTTAATGTCAGCTATCTATTGCGTATACCGTGATGAGGACTCTTTCTGAAACTGTTGCATCGCAGATTTCCCTGTTTTTTTTTTTTTTTTTTTTTTTTTTTTTTTTTTTTTTTTTTTTTTTTTT
>QLSR01000052.1:1179223-1208796 GCA_031780015.1 Citrullus colocynthis
GGGGGGGGGGGGGGGGGGGGGGGGGGGGGGGGGGGGGTTACTTTTCAGGGTGACATTTTGAGTTCTGATTTCATTTTTGAGTGTGAATTTTTAAATTTCATGGCTTATTTGATGGAACTTTGCATAGGTAACCATATAATTCTGGATGACTCAGATGGAGAAGATGATTCACGAGCTTACTTTTCATGCCCTTACTGTTATTTGGATATCGAAGTTCCAGTTCTTTGTAGCCATTTGCAAGAAGAGCACTGCTTTGACTTCAGAAATGCAGTAATTACATGCCTTTAATATCCCCCTTTTCCTATTCTACATTCAATGATTACTTTTGGCGTATTAGTAATTGTTTATGTATGTTTGCTGCTTGGTTTATATGAAAGGTTTCAGTTTACAAGCTGGGATTTTGTTTTTTCATCTGAGTGTTTTTGCTTGAAATAAGGTTTCATTTGCGGTCTCTATTTGAATGAATTAAGGAATAGTTTGACGTTCATGTTTATTCTATACTTCTGAGAGGTTCCAAAGCAAAAGCAAGAAATACATAAAGTGGAAGATGCGTTTTTGTAGATTTTGGATTCAATAAGAAGGGGCTACTCTTTGACATTGCTTTCCTCTCAGGTTTGTCCCCTATGTGCAGCCAGTCTAGGGAAAGATGTAATTGGGCATTTTACAGCACATCATTCAAGCTCAATAAAGGTATTTTCTGTTCACCTCATTGCTTTCATGGCTGTAATAATGAGCAATTGCTTAAAGCAAAATGTTAACCATCATTGCAGAGGAGGAGAAAACCTGAGAAATCTGTCTCTTCTGCATTTAGTTCCAAGAAGCTGATAACAAAGAGCAGGGAAAAAAGAAATGGATCTGCACCCGATCCCCTTCTACCCTTTATCTGCAGCATTCCTTTCTCAGACCCTGAATTTGTCGAGAGAGATGACCGTTCAGAAAACGCCTCCGTTGCTACTAATATCGAAAGGTGAGTTTCAATTACTAGTTCTAATTTAATTGGATCCATTCAAGGTGGGTGATCTTGTAAGTCTACATATCGAGTCCATAAACTTAGCCCTTCATTTTTATTGGCCTATCTTTTGCTAAAAGTTTAACCTTCAACTATGGATAGACTTACTGTGATCATCTAACTTTGGGGAGATAGAGAAGCCTCTTGCCTGGTTGAAGTGTACTTTTTCAGTAGTGGTTTGTAAGGATCCAAGAAAAGTAAAGTAAAAGAGAAAGAAAAAGATTCCTGACTATTTTGATTGGACAATTGAAATTGTTTCAAGTACTTTCATCTTATGATACAAACTTATGCTAATATATTTGCAACATCTTATCAAGTATATAGTTTGGTTCTGAATTCAATTTTTTATCCAGTCTGAACTGGATCGCTCTTGATATTGCCCAACCTTTCAAGTTTTGCTCTACACCATGAAGATATCCACTTGCTTATGCATACCATTTCGATTCTCATTTGTCAACTGTGCTTTAGGGGATGTGATAGCTTAGCATATTAATGGTTATTCTTCCAATTTGCTTTTCGGGTTTTGCAGTAATAGGTCACAGTTGCTGGAAAGAAACCAGAACAATGAAGAGTTGAATCAGAGAGCATCTTTTGTACAACAATTAATCACATCAACCATTTTTTAGGTCTCTTCCCATCAGCTGTGATTGCTTCCGTGATGCTGCAGTTAATATTCATCACTAATTGGTCGCCGGGGAATTTGTATCAATCAGCATAATGTCCTACGACTAGTGCTTGATTTTGATAGGGAAATATTTCAGATATCAGTTAAGCCAGAGGAATCATTTGTGTTCAACTGTCTGTTGATACAGCATTGTGGCAAAAGCTGCTGTATTACATATAAGTATATATATATTTATAGATGTATCATAAACTTGGTAGAAACTGGAACTTCGTTAACTAGTAACTGCAGCTTACACAAGAATATTATTACAACAGCTACCTTAATGTGTACTATAGGTAGGATTTATCAGACTTTTAAGCCTCACTCAGCAGATTCAGAGCAGAATCATTTCTATCAAATCTTTATCTTATTATAATTTATGCAGTATTCAACACAACACGACGGTGTTTATTTCTATTTTTCAGTTATACAAATGAAGAATTTTAGAGTACTTTATAATCATGAGCAAGCCAAGAGAATTTCAGCCCTTTAGCTGGCGAAATAGCTGGAAAATTTTGGGTCTATATATATTCTTTACAAGTATTGATCAGTCCCATCACCTAAGAAGAAGTATTTTCCTTTTGAGATATTGTAAAAATTAAATAATATGCTTTTAGTTAAAAGACAGCTGAATCCATGGAGAATGATCTTGAGCATAACATCAAGGGAAATAAAACAAGCAAGTGGGCAACTCAACCATGGAGAATGTGGAAAAACAAGCATGCTCTGAGAGAATGAATAATATTTGGTCAATTAATATCAGCTAGGAAAAATATGAAACCAGAGGAAATGAACATACCATGAAATTTATTGTCTGTACAAAAATCTATCTAAAAGAATTTCAACTATCTAGGTCAAAGTATAGTATAGAACACTAATAAAATTTAGTGTGTTATGCCTTCTTTTCTTTTGGCTCAATATCTTCTAAAAAAATTTGCATATCACCATCACACCACATAATAGAATGTCTCACCTATTCTGTACTAAAAAATAAAAGAACATAGGCGGGAAATCTTTATGCATTGTGTGCATAAATTGCTTTATGAGAGATATCCAATACATACCAGGAAGGGATGCCGATATCAGTTTATAGCTTTGCAATCCATCAATTGGCCACTCCTTACCATCTTCAACATCATGCTTCATAACTGGATCAATTGACTAGAAGATTGATCTTCCAACTTCCAAGGTAAGAAAAACTAGTTTGAGAATTAGAAACTAATCTTTACCAAACAAGAATTTTGTGTAACTTGATTTACATTTGAGAGCAACGAGGTACCGTTACATTCAGGATACGACAAAATCTTAAACTTGTTTTGCAATGCATTTCAAAGAACCAACTCAAAATCAGGTTTTAGCTGACACATCTCTATGACCTTCTGATAGGACTCAGGTGCAAGTTTAGTCAAAAGTTCTGAAATAGCTAATTTATGCTTTTTTTTTAGTTCATCTAATTCCTTTTGTTGTTGTGTCAACAAAATTTCAAGTTTCTCAGCTATTATTTCAAGGTCAACTGATTCATCATAATTGTTCTCTTCTAAAAAATGTGCTTCTGAGCTAGCATGAATATTTGTAGTTGAGTTATCCTCATTCTGTCCATCATGATCACCGCCCTCTAACAAAAGCTCACTTTCCAATCCCTTAATTATGGCAGCATGGTCTAGATTGTCCCCATGTATGGGGGTGTTGGAGGATTCAACATTTTGATCTAAGGTAAAAGACAAGTTTGAAGGACCTGGCTTAACAGGAGAACATCCACCAATTCCCTTTGGAGAGTCTGACCAATACTTGCGACCTGAAGGCATAACCTCTAATGCAAGATTACCAGATTCCATAGACAATGGAGAGGCAGCATTCCTTGTTTCAGAAGGAGAGCTATCAGAAATTGCAACATCAGCACCTACATTATCTCCAGAGTATTCAACTGATATCCAATCTGGAATGTAAGATCGAATTTCTGTTTCAATCATTTCCGAAATTGTGGAGACATCTTGATCAGAAAGGTCTAACTCCTCCACCATTTCACTAGCAACAGAAATTGCTGTGTCGGCTTCAATATCAAATGGGAAATGGATATTGCGATAATTACCTATAATAATTGAAAAAATTGTTAATGAAATACCGACAATTTTAGTAGAGTAATTTTTCTTCTAAAGTGGATGCAAAAACTAGAAAGAGATGACAAAAAATATGAAATTTACCCATAGAATCAGCAATTCGTAGTTTGAGAAATATCTTGTTAACATCTTTCCTCTCGCCATGCATACTGAAATCTCTGCTTGTCTCAACAGAAGTATCATCTACACTTCGATCAAAATCAATTTGCTCTCTTTTTCCTTCAGTAGTGGTCATGTCAATTGTCATGCAATAAAAAACAATATGTTATCATCCGAAAATTTCTATCGAAGGAGAATTACTTTAATTTACCTGCATGAAGGGTCTTTGATTGTAAATGACGAGATGCACTTTCATGATCATCATCTGCTTGGAGAAATGGATCTTTTAAAAGATCTTTTGCAGGTAAACGATCAGAGACATTTGCAATACATTTTTCTATAAATGCTTTCACTCCTAAATCAGTGACTTTTGCCAATGAAGCTGGTTTAATCCCCTAGCAACAAAAGGAAAATAATAAATGCTCAAGGAACCTGCGAATAACAAGCATTAAGAATGACAAATCTAATCCATACATAAAATACTTGACTTAAAAAGTTACCCTATCTAGACAACTTTTATTTTAACATTTTAGAACTTCAAATATTTACCATTACCTATTTGAATTAGGTTAAAGATTAGAACTAGGCTTTAAACAATAGGTGGTTCATCAAGCGAGGAAAAAAGAAAAGAAAAGGACTTGGTAAAAAGTTGCATAGAAATACACGTAGAGTTCTTTGTTTAATGCTAGTAAAGTCCCCTAGAAGACCATGAATCATACCAAAAACTACTTGGAATAACATAATATATTTTCCTTTGCGATCAATTAAAGACCATATAGGAAAGTCGAATGGCTCAAATTTCAAAAATTGAATACATAATCCAACATGAGTATAACTCAATTGGCATAAACTTGGACTACCAATCTCGAGATTTGAAGCTCGATGTCCACCCCATATATTGTCAAAAGAAAAAAAAAAAAAAAAAAAAATTGAATACACAATATGATTACTACTGCTTCTTTGTCATACACTATAAGTTTACACAACTGAATGAGAAATCTCAAAAGTGATTGATTATGAGCTTGCTTTAAAGTCTAACACATTATTAAATGAAGCTAAGTCAAATGTATCACGCTAAACATACAGTTTGATAGAAATACTTGGGTTCAACAATGTACACGATGAAACTCAATACTATTCCTATATGAGATATGGTGTTTGAGTCCTAATAAAACCTACAAGGCAGCAATATGCATACCGTATCCACACTTCATCCAAGATTGATCTAAACGGTAGGTCTGGCCTAAAGACATTGTAGAGTACTTAAAGGCCAGAAAGAAAGTTGAGGAATAAACAAGCATTATTAGTATTTAGGTAGCAGGTACTACATGGAATACAAAAGTAAAAAAAAAAAAAAAAAAAAAAAAAAAAAAAAAAAAAAAAAAAAAAAAAAAAAAAANTCTAGAGCCCTTACTGATGTGACCTTCTTATAGATTTGAGCAGCATTTGCACATTCAATATATGGATATTCAAAGGTTACAAGCTCAAGCAAACACATTCCAAAGGCATAAATATCTACAAGCTCATTGTATTCCTCCTCATACAGCTCCGGAGCCATAAATTCGGGTGTCCCTGAAATCATTAGATTACAAATCAAGTTATTTTACTGATTCCAATGAACTGAAAACATGTAATCATCAATTTCATATTAAGTTACTTCGACAGCTTATTTAAGTTCAGAATTCTCACCAATGACACTGTGGGCTGAACGAGCTTGTTGAAGAATGGCGGCAAGTCCTAAGTCACCAATTTTCACCTCACCTTGGTTGCCATTTACAAAGATATTGTCACATTTTAAATCTCTATGTATAACTGGAGGGTCATGACTATGAAGATATAGAAGGCCCTCTAATATCTGCCTGGACCACTTTTTCAATGCTCTCAAATCAACATGCTTGTGTTTCTTTCTATATCTACAAGTATTCAAAATAAATGTTTAGTTAAAAGAACAAAAATAAAATCTAAAGAGCCAAGGGTACAAGACTCACTGTCGTAGTGTCCCTGAAGTAAATATCTCAGTAATGAAGTTAATGTTCTCATTTTTCGTATCAACCCATGAATTGTAAAATTTGATTATGTTCTTGTGCTTCAATGTCTTAAGCAAATGAACTTCTGAATAAAGTCGCTCCAAATCTTCAGAGTTTCGCAATAGATCCGTTACCTTAACCTGATTCCAAGCTACTTCAATCCCTTCCAACTCATCAAAAGCCCGATATCTATATACCACATCTTGATCAAGAACACAATTTCTCACAAAAATTCCATCCCAAAACGCAGCAGACATACAGAAATTATAATTTCTTTGATTGAATCTAGTATAAAATAGAAAACACACCAAAATCATACTTTCAATGGCATCACTGCCACACAAAATTTCATTGATAGAATCAATATAAAGCACAAAAGTATGGAATCACTACCATTAACATCAAAACAAAGAAGGATACACCCTTTTGAATGCCCCTTTGCCCAAAATTTCTTTATACTGCAAAACAACCAAAAAAATAGAAGAAAAGAAAAAAAGGGTCAGACAGTATATATTCTGAAAATAAGTTCAATCCTCTATAAGCATTCATAAGCCTCCAACCAATGAGAAAAAGGTTCAGCAAGTACAATCTAAGTAGTATTAATCTGAGATGTTTAACTAGAATACAAAATCAGACAAATAGTATTTACCCTTCCATATCGACCAGTAGGATCAATCTCGACGAACTCGGGATCAGATTCATCCAGGTCTTGATCCAATGACAAATCCTGAGACATTCTCGTCTCGGATCAATGGCTGAATGAAAAGAAACCCAAATCCCTCAACCACTGGAAAAACAGATTCTATAAATTTTCAATACAACTCAACTTCAACAACACCCCCAAACAATACCCAATGTCGATTTGAGGAAAAACCCAGAATAGAAAAAACTTTCTCCAGATTCGAACAAAACTCAAAAGCAAAAAAAAAAAATTGATTTTGAGGATGAATGAATAAACAAAAGGCAAAACAGAGCGAAAAAATAAGAGTTTCGTCAAAGGCGCTTATTTGGGTTGGAGGCTGGAGCGGGGATTAACCGACTGTGACTGACCGTGACAGACGACTCGCCTATCCAATTCCGAGTTTTTTATTTCTTTGATTTTTTCTCCAAATACCAAAAGAAAAAAGAAAAAAAAAAGTCAGTTTTTTTTTTTTGGCTCATCATCCAAAAAAACAGAATCATAATAATCCTCTGAAGAATAAGTAAAAATGCTGGCGTGTGATGGTCAAGTTTACCTCTTTATAATTAAAATTAATGTAATTGCAATGGAATTTTATTGATAGATTAATTGTAATGGGCTTCAATCGCAAACGTAATTTGATTTCTTTTGATCACGTTTATTTAACCATTTTATAAACACAATTTGATTACCATCGAGACTATTTATTTTATTATGTCTTCTTACCATTATTTTTACCAATAGAATCATAATTCTCTGATTATAATTTGAAAAAAAAAAAAGTAATGGGTCCCACGTAAATTTTTCAATGCAATTGGGGGAGCACTCTCCATCCAATTGCTCATTTTGATTATTGATTTAGAGGTGTGCCACGAATATGGAACCTAAGTAAACAAAGTAATCAAATGAGGCTCACTTTTAAGATTATCATTGATTTATTACGTTTATCTAGGATAAACGTAGTTCTCCTTACTCATTAGTAACTAATTTAAAATTTGTCCTTCTTTATTTTTTACAAATTATATATAATTTATAAATAACTTAATTATAATGATTAAAGACCATAAACTCAAAAGAGAAAAATATTTGTAAATGTAAATTGACTTATTGACGAGTATTAGTTCATCTTATCTTATCAAAAGTTTAAATTCTCGAACTCTCTCATTTAGTGTATTAAAAAGAATAATAGAATTGGATTCTATCACTAGTCTTAAAAAGATCTTTGTACCATCCACATTATTCATTAATGAAAAGTTTTCTCTTTCTTATATAGATTAGTGTAATTTTTAATATTATTTCACATTTTATTATACATTAATTAAATTTCTAAACAAAATTGTAATACTTTATTTGCAATTTTTATTACTTAAATTTTAAAACTTAATTTCCAATATTTGAATTTATAATTTTTTTCTTTTTTTAAAGAGCACTCGATTGAGTCTTGTTTTCTTATTAGATCATTAAAAAAAAATTAAATTAAATATTTAATTATAATTCATAAACAATTTTTTGTGGGAAACAAAATACTAAACTATTCTAAATGTTTTTAATTTTGAGATTAGTTTCAATTTATCCTCCATTATATAAAATATTATTTGACTGTACTTTAAATATTTAAAAGTCTAAAAAATGTCTCTAAATAATTTTATCATTAAACAGGAGATAAAATAATGAAGTTAATGGCAAGCATTAGAATGATTATATAAAACTTAAATTTAATAAATAATTTATAAAAAAAAATTAATTTTCTAAGATCACTATATTTATAAATTACTCTAATAAATACTCTTCATTTTATTTTTTAACTCAATTAAAAATGTCGTTTAGTTTTAAACATATTTTGAGTAATTGAACAAAAATACTTATTATTAATTGTTTAAATATAATTATAATAATCATTATTATTTTAAAAAAATTTAACCTGACCTGGCCTATCTATCATTAAATAATGAATAATAATTAACTTATATGTATCAAGAAAAAGAATAAACTAAAAAGAAATGAACGTAACATGAAAAATTTATTAATTTCAAGTATATTAGTATAAAATACTAATTGTGTTACCTTTTTCTTATCTCTTGGCTCAGTATCTTCAAAAATTTATAACATTGGTAGATCACCGTCACAGCGCATAATAGAATATCTCACCTATTTTTAACTAAAAAAATTAAATAACATTAGCGAAAAATTGCTTTATGAGAGATATCCAATACATATAGGAAGGGATGTTTTACTCTTTCACAACCCAATCGTAAATATATCATTAACATTTTAAGCACACTACTTAGATTCAATAGACTAGAAGATTCATCTTCCAACTTCCGCGATAGGAAAACTAGTTTGAAATTAGAAACTAATCTTTACCTAACGAAGGTTTATGTAAATTGGTTTACATTCGAGAGCAATGAGATACTATTACTTTTAGGACACGAGCAAATAATTTTAAGCTTCATTTGTGAGAGAACCAACTAAAAATTAGAACCTAATTTATTATTTTTCTTTAGTTTTGATACATCTCTATAATCTAATTTATTATTTTTCTTTAGTTTTGATCTAATTCCTTTGTTGTTGTGTCAACAAATTTTCAAGTTTCTCATCTATTATTTTGAGGTCAAGTGATTCGTCATAATTGTTCTAGGAAAAAATGTGCCTCAACTAACATGAATAATTATACTCTGAGCTACCCTATACACCATCTCGAAAGTCCCTTTTGGAGAGTCTAACAATATTTGCAACCTGAAGCCTTTAATGCTAGATTAACATAATCAATAGACAATAGAGAGACAACATTACTCTTTAAAAGGGGAGCTATTAGAAATTGTGAAATCAACTCCTAAATTATCATCGGATACTCAATTGATATCCAATTTGGAATGTAAGATCGAATTTCTGTTTCAAAAATTTCAAAAATTGTGGAGACATTTTGATCCGAAGGTCTAACTTCTCGACCATTTCATGGATATTGCGAAAGTTACATGTAATTGAAAAAATTGTTAGAAAGTTTTTATTCTAAAAACGATGCAAAAATTAGACAAATATATATATATATATATATATATATATTCTATCCATGGAATCTGCAATTGGTAGTTTGTTAATACATTTTCTGCATACTAAAATCTCTGGTGGAGTCTTAAGTATGGTCCAATTTTTTTTTTTTTTTTTTTTATCGATTGTCATGCAATTAAACAATAATAGGTTATGTTATCATCCCAAAATTTGAAAGTATTTTCTTAAATAATTTAGTGAAGGTTGTTGGATTATAAATGACTAGATATACTTTNAAAACCTTCTTTATATAGAAGAAACTAACAAGTTCATACCAAAAACTATTTACTTGGGATAATCTAATATATCTTCTCTTGCTATCAATTAAATATCATATATAAAAATTGAATGGTTAAGTTTCTAAATTTAAAATAAAAAAAATAATTATACTCTACATGCAAAGAAAAAAAGTTCGCATTAGTTCTAAAAGAAAGTGATCCTTATATATAAATAATAACAATTATCTTCGTTAGTACCATATATTTTTGGGTGATATTAAAAGTGAAGCCATCAAGAAACATATAGTTAGCCAAAAATAAAAAAAAAGAAGTATTGATACAAGAAACCAAAATACTTATTATATATTAATTATTTAAATATTTTATTATTATTATCATTATTTTTTTTTAAATTAACCTGGCCAGACCTATTATTATATTATTATGAAAGTTAAAGCAAATGCAGTACTAGTCGGCTCAACATGAAGAAACTGTATATGATTAATGTGAACTTAGATAATTAAAATAAAATTTTCTAGTTTAATATGTCTTTACCCTATATCTAAGTCAAAAGCAAAAGTCTTAGAAGAGCTTAGGTGATCTAAGAAACAAATAAGAAATGAGTCGTTTGATAACCAATTGATTTTTGACTTTTAATTTTTAACCAATTGATTTTTGACTTTTAATTTTTAAAAAACGTGTCTATTTGATATCTAATTGAATTTTCTCTTTTCTAAATTTAAAAAATATTTTTTTGAAATGATTAAGGAAAAAAAAACATTTTAAAAACCATTTTTTTGTTTTTTTTGTTTTTTTTTTTTTACCATGTGTATATTAAAGAAGCCTTGTGGTCTAGTGGCAATGAAAAATAGTTTCATCTAGTAGGTCTTGGATTTAATTATTAGAAAATGTAAAAGTTTTCCACTTTTATTTATTTTTCATTTTATAATAAACTTTTATTTTATTAGAAAAACGGTTTCAAAATTCAAAGTTAAAATGATTTGAAAATATGAATAAAGAATTTTAAAATTCACTCCCCACAAGAAGGTGTGTTTTCTAGAAACTGACCCATTATTAATGGAATGATATGTTTTTCTTGAAATGATATTAATAAATTAAAATTAAAATTATTTTTTTTTCATTTTGTTTATATGTTTATTTTCGTTTATTATTTTTTTTTTTCATTTTATTTGTGATTACATGTGTTATGATATTGGTAGTGTTTTATCAATATAGATTTTTTTAAAAGTTAAATTAAATATAAAAATTTATATATTTTGTCAAATATAATCCAGTTTAAATGAAGAAATTGGAACATTTCTAGTTTAGAGGAAAGAGTTATCGAATTTAATGTCAGGATGATTTTCAAATATAATCTTAATAAATGGTCTAAGTTAATTCACCTCTAATATAGTAGATGTTCAATTGAAACAATTATATGTGTAGCACCATATATTTTTATTTAAATCTAAGAAGGGTGTTAATTGATTTACGAAAGTATATGGATTCAACCTCTAAAGTTCAGGGGCGTAAATTGTATTTTTTTCTAAAAATTATATTCAACCCAAGTTCTTATGTTTAATCTCACACCTCATCACATGCACTGATAAATCAAGAAATAATACTTGATTTTAATTTACTCTATTATATAATTAATTTTTTTACCTAACTATAATTCATTAAAATAAACAACTTAAACAATTAAAAAACATTTTAGCACATCTCTCCATTCTCTTGGGAGAAAATTATTTATTAAATTATACACTTCCCTAATTGGCGGTTGACATTGCAGAAATCATTTTTGTATTAAAATAGAAAAATGATCACAACAGGAGAAAATATGGCCTATATGGAAATGTTGCTGACTAAAAAATTATAAAGTCTTCATACCCAAAACTCATTGCACACAATTTCTAAGAAAGCCACACATGATGTGTGTTACTTAAGATTCCAAGCATTAAACCCTTTGGAAGATAATAATAAAGAGAAGTTCATCGTGGATACGTTCAAAATGGTGTCTATAACTTAAATTATTAAATTCTCAAGATCTTTTTACTGCTTTCGATGCACGTGGTTCCAAATTAATGCCAGTCCTCTATACATAAAAATGATTACAATGCACCATGTTAATTAAAAGATACACCTCTAGTCCCACTAAATGATAGAAAGCTTCTTGTCAATATATCTATAATAGAAATGTTGATATCGCTTTTTAATCACTTTTGCATGTTTGGTGAGATTCTTATCGATTACCATGGATCAACCACTTGTTTATAGTTAAATTCTTTTAATTCCATAAGTTTCATTCAACAAGAAGAACATGACTATTCGAATGATCACAAATTAATCTATAAATAGATCTCTTTTCCAAAATTAGAATTATACTTTTTCGATCTAACACTTTTTTCCATCTAAAAGTTCGTTGAAATTTGGTTTACTCCACAAAGTAGAGTTTGTGTTGGATCTATCTTGTGGTGAGATGCTACTTCCATAAAAAAAAAAAAAATATAATATATGTTCTATCTAAGATACAATTACTCTTAAAATTCAAACACTAGTGACTAAAATTATCACAATACAAATTTGCTCTAGTATACAAAATTCTGTGTTTTTTGATTTTATGTGATATTATTTGTTTAACAATTTAGTCATAACTCATAAGCAAATAGCTATAGAAATATGGAAAAACCATTTCAAGAACATCTTATATAGAGGAAGATTATACATATAGGTAATGTATGTTATTTCTCGTTAGTGGTAAAAAATGAAACATAGTCTTAATAAATAGCTAAGAAGTCAAGGTTCAATTTATGGTGACCACCTACTTAAGATTTAATATCCTACGAGCTACGCTTAAATTGGCTCAAGCACTCATAAATAATATATATATATATAGATATTTTTTGATATTTGCAAGTATTTATGTTTGTGCAAAGTTGGACCATTCTCACAAGAGACAATCACCCAAATCCTACTCCACATTTGGTTGCTAATGTAACAACTCCTACAAGCTGATTACATCTTTAGTAGAGTTGACCATAATAACTTGAAAGAAGAGTAGTTTAACCCTCACATCTGGTTTAGGGTCTTGTTTTCTCGATTTTCTAACACAATTCTTACTCTACTCTCTCAATTTGATTTAGGGTCTCGTCTTCTCAAATGTTCTCTCTCGCGCTTCATCTTTTCTTAATGTTCCAAACAACTCCTGAGTCCCTCTCATTTATTTCATTTTCTGTTAACATTTGATTACTTTTGTTTTGTTTATTAGTTTTAAATTACTATTAACTTACTTGCATAGCGTTTTCCAAATTCAAAATAATCAGAAAATCATTCCACATGAAATTATATAGTGCATACTTTTTACAGAATCACCATTCGTAATACCAATTACAAATTACAAAAATCTGAATTCTAGCATCTGCTGAGAACAAACACCAATACAAATGAATGTTTATGAATCTTCTATTCAGAAGAATCCTCAACTACAATGCCTAATACATTGCAAAGGAAAAAACAACATATATTTTGTGAAAATGTGGGACAAAACTCAGATCATAGTGAACGGATAAATTGGTTTAGGGAAAAACTTGAACTAAAGGAAAAAATAACTTTTTGGTCCTAAGTTTTGAAGAATAGATACATCTAGTTCCTAATGTTTTAAATTGGCCAATTTAGTCCTGAATTTTTAATAATAGATTTAAAAAGTCACTCTCTAGATAAAACCTTTTAATTTTAATACTAAAAAAATGATAGAGGCTTACCTGGCAAAATGACAGGGATAAAAAAACATATTTTTTTAATTATTTTTCTTTCTTTCTCCCTCTTCTCTCTTATTGTCTCCTATCTCTCTTCGTCTTCCATCTCCATTAACCGGCGTACATCATCTCCATTACCAAATGTTTTTTTATTTTTTTTCAAAGTCATCTCAATGGAAAACCCAAAGGGATGCCCTCTCCTTTTCTTTTACATCCCCGTTTCTCTCTCTCTCTCTCACTTACTCATCTGCCGTAAAACCGGAAAAAAGGGGCCTTTTCCAATATTCCAATATGAAGCAAAGTTAGAAAAACGATAAGGTCTTTAGATTCACATGAGTTGATCATTATATCAACAATTTCAAATCTATGCAAAGAAGAAGAAACATAAAAAAGGGGTTTGGTCCATGGAATTAGTTGAGTACTGTGAAGAATATGAGAGAGTTTGAAATGAAAGGTTATGAATAAGGAAGAAATACCCAATTGGGCGATGATTGTGTGAATAATCAAACATCTCATGGTCGGAAATTTCTAAATTTGTGATAAATTTCGGCATTGATGGTGGCGGAGGAATAAGTGAGAGAGCGAGAGGGAGAAATTGGGATGTAAAAGAAAGGGGAGGGTCCATTAATGGAGATGGGGGATAGAGAATAAGAGAGAAGCAAGAAAGAAAGGAAAATATTAAAAAATATATATATATTTTTTTTCATGTCATCTTTACATGCAAACATTTATAAATTTTTTAATGTTAAATTTAAAGGTTTTATTTGGAGGGACCTTTTAAACCTATTTTTAAAAAATTAGGGGACTAAATTGGCCAAATTTGAAATATCAAAGGCTAAATGCACCTATTTTTCAAAATTTAAGGACCGAAAAGGTATTTTTCTCTATAATAAAATAGGTATCTCCAAACTCACGTAAAGGTTGATCAAATATTATCTCATTTTGATCCAAAACCAAACCATTTTGCCAAGAAATTTTTATTCTTTCCACGAGATGGGTTGGAAGCTTCTCTAGTTGGTGTTTGAAAAGGTAATGAATTGGGTTTAGCTGCAAGAAAAATCAGAGACAGTTTCCATGTTGATAAAATCTCTTATCTTCTAAGAATGCAAAATGAGTATTAATATGCAAAAGGGGTATAATGAAATAGTATGTACCGGATTTTGGAGAAACCCTGCCAGTTTTGGCAGTTCCAAAATCATTAGATATCTTTTGTTGATTAATTGCATCACCATGGGGTGAGATTGATGCTTGATTCCTCTCCTTGATACGCTCCGAACGCCCCACACCGTTGTTGCTACCTATAGAAAGGTTACAAAATCATATGTAGACACGAGGTCAATACAAGAAATTTAATAGAAGATAGAACTAAGAACAAAATATTTGGATTGATGCAAAAGAGAGAACATGAGCAAGAAAAAGGTTATATGCAAAAATCTTTCAAGATGAAAGAATAGGAAAGTTTACCATCATTGGGAGGCTTTCCATAATTTTGTATCAAGGCATCCAAAAATGCACTTTCCTTTTGAACACGCATCACTAATAGGAAACAAAACCAGGAAAAGTTGCAATATTAATATTTCCTAACAGAGAATGTGCAGATAACCCACAAACAGAGGGTAAAACAAAATTGCAAAGGCATACGTTGATCATAAAGTCCATTCTTAGAAGTTAGGCCTGAGCCAACCGATAGCAACTGAACCGCCTCTGCATCTCTTGTCATGGATGATTGAGAAGATGCATCGAGATTTTTCGTGTCCAACAGGATTCCTGCAAGCTGAAAGACATGAGACGCATGTGAGAAATGGAACCTCGAAGAAGGCTTCTACCAGAAACTTGTTCAAGAGAATGTACAATTCCAATTCATAATGGATACAAATAAGAACAAACATTCTAGGCAATAGAAGTTACCAAAAGATTCTTCAATGGATACAAATAAGAACAAACATTCTAGGCAATAGAAGTTACCAAAAGATTCTTCAACAATGGGGTTTGAAGTAAATGATAGGCATCTTCACAATAGTTATCTGTAAGAATGGTGCACTGAGAGCCAACCTAACAAACAAATAGTAAAGAATGAACTTGAAATACAACAACAGAGAAAGACTTCTCAAAGGATAATGTACAAACAAAATTTATTTCCATCATTCTACTCACCCCATCACTCATCTTAAGAACATCTTGCCCTACCACAAGGATGCTAGTTCGACCAGCTATCATCAGATTTTCTAAGTCCACCTGAACCACATATGACATAACAGTAACTAAGATTATTACACTTACTCATTGTCAATGGTTATGGTGTAAATTTACAACATATCAATCAATGTACTCTAGATTTTTCAAGTATGACAACAAAATCACAAAGGGGAATAGTACCTCATCAGTAAAAAGGATTGAGGAAGCATCAAGTCCAAGGTGATAAAAGAGCCAAGCAACCTGCCGTTGGTTCCACATCTTTCCCCTCTGCATATTCATCACAGGAACCACGAGACACTCTCGACCGGTCTCGACGCTACTCTGCCGCATTTTGTTCTCAAGTAACCAAGCATAGCAAATTGCTGCCACCATTGAACTAGTGCCTACATTCTCAAAGATCAAAAGTTTTTCTCAATACAGAACAAGGAAATATCCCCATCTCTATAATTACACGCTTCAACTTCATTATATACATTTAGAGCACAAAACACTAAAAAATTCTTCATTCTGAACAAAAACTACCATCATTTCTTTGCATTAAATAAAAGTACATTTCAGGAGTATACTCAACTATTTGAAGGCCCAGAGAGAATGATTTTAACTTCGGCATCGAGCTCCCCGTTTGAGATTTGTTGAATCTTGCTCCGCTGTTCTTTGAGAAACCCATTAAGACCAAACTCCAAATCGCCAGAATCGCCCCTCGAAAACCCATTTAGATTGGATTTGGGTCTAATCGTCTGAAGTGAAAAAGCCGGCGATGAGACCGTTCGTCTAGGCGGCAGATCAGTTAGGGTTTTAGGCGGAGAAAGAAGGGCATCTGAGGGAGGTGGGAGGCGAGAAGGGGGAAGATCGGTGTGGAATCGAGATTTGCGAGGAGTGGAAGGAGGAGGAGGATCGGGGATGGAAATGACGGGATTGGAGGGTGGTTTGAGGATGTTGGAGATCCACTTTTGAACGGCCGAAGCAGGATTTATCGGCTCCTCCACGGCGGTGGAGGAGGTTGAAAAGGATTCCGATTTGTTGCGGCTGTGTCGGACGACTTTGGAGAGGATCTCACCACTGAAGTTGTCCACAGCTCTGTGCCTATCGTTGCCATTAGCAAACACAAACGATGGAGTTAGTGTCCAACCATTTATACGTTCTCTTTTGGGATTGAGACAATCGTTGGATTTTACTTTTTATTATTTTTGGTTAATGGAGATCCAAAATGTGAACTCAGCGTTTTAGAATATAGCAAAATAAGATAAAATATTTATAACATTCTAGATAAGTTTTTATATAGACATATATTTATAAAAAGAGAAAATCAAACGAATAATCACTCAACTAAATTCACCTTGTATTATTAAATGCGACTCCAAATATCTATTAAATCACTCTTAGAATCTAACTACACTTATAATTAAAATATATATACACAACCAAAAAAAATCTAAATTTCACTTTTTCATATAATTTTAGTAAATATAAAAGATACTACAAATTGGATAATGATTAAGTGCATTCTATCGTAGGTTGCACCCAACCCACATAATTTTCTTTCTTTTTTTACTCAAAGAAAAAACAAAAAAACAATTCCATTTTTCTAACAAAAGAATTTACCACATGATAGAAGAATTTTATTGGCCAATTCCTTGAGATGCACTATCCAAGGGAGCACCCAAGTTTTTCTCTTACAAATTTGGTATAAATTATGGACAATGTAGCCATCAAGTTTACAAGTTTTAATTTGTGAACATTGAGCGTGAGTACTCAACCAATCAATTGAAGGTGACTTAAAAAGTAGAAGGAAATTTGCCCATTAAAAATTTGTTTATAAATGTATAAGGTATAACTAATCATCAAAACTTATAGTCAAAATGAACAAAGCTCAACTGATATAAAACTTGTACTATAGATCTTGAAATTAAAAATTCGATTTTTCCACTTACATGCCATAAAAAAAGATGTAAAAGCTTTAAAAACCACCCGAACCAAATTAAAATTAAACTTAAATTGTTATAACCAAATTGAATCTTTAGATTACCATAAAAATCAAAATGAAAATTAAGCTTAAAACTAATTAGAGAATTTTCTTTTAAAAAGATCGTTAGTAGAATTATGCACATGCAGATTGCTACTACCATAAACTATTTGGAAAGTATAGAAACACCATGATTTTATGCATTTTATCCATGTTTTAACGATGTGGAGTAGGAGATTTTCAACCTCTAGCCTTTTAGTTATTATTTGTCTCAACTAGTTGAGTAATGTTCGTATTGTTTGCCTCTAATTTTTTTTTTTTTTTTAATTAATCTTTCGTTTTCTTTTTCAAATAAACCTTATGTGACTTTTGGATTTTCATCATCCGACATTCCCATTGACACATAAGGAATGTGAATAATAATATTCGTATTAGAAAAAATAAAATAAAATATGAGAATAAATAGAAAGATTTTCCTTTTAAGTAGAAGTATAATAGAAAGATGATTAGGATTTAAATCTCCCACCTTCTGGCGGACCTTGAGAGTGGATCTCTCCGATCAATAATCGACGCCGGAGATCTGCCATTGGCCGCCGCAAACCTCGGCGATCCAGCAAGCCGAGCCGGCGAATTACACCGCGAGGGTGAAGAAGCCACCAACCGACGTGCCTCATCCAACCACTCCTCCGTCAATTGCTCATTTCTACTTCTATTGCTCCGATCAAACGATTCTTCTTCTTCTTCATCATCATCTTCATTTCCAGTCAAATTATAGGCTTTCTTGTCCTTGTTTACGGCCCCAAAGAACATGTCGTTCATAAAATCCGTCAGATCGGGAGCCTGCTGATGAGGCTTGGGCCGAGAATTTGTCACTCTCTTTTGCCCTAATTTTGCCATATCTCTCGAATTCTCTCTGCTCTTTCTGAATTCCATTGCTCTGAAATCTTAATTTGGAGCTATATCTTCCTAATTGGAGTTCGAATTATAGCTTTGAGACTGAGAATTTGTTTATTAGTACTTGAAGAAAGAATTTGTTAATTCATACATAGGAATTATCATTTTGGGGGTTGGAGATTATGGCCGGCCCTTTCGGTCTCTGTCTTTTTTGTTGAACAGAATTGGAACTTTTGTCGTAAAGTCTTTTTTCTCAGATGATCAGTTGCTCAAAATTGGGATTTGAATTTTGTATGACCAAAATCTTGACGTGTCTTTCCCCCGTTTTGAGATGTTTGGTGGAGGGAATAAGTAAGGGATACACGTTTAAGTTTTGAAACTTTAAGCATGAGAATAAGTTATTCTCGTGATTCTTTATACCATGGAAGTATACCATAAAAGATATCTATTCAAAAGTGTGGGTTCTTGATGTTTGCTTTCTCTTCTCTTTTCAATACATAAATTTGTTTGTTTATTTTTTATATTATTAAAATTAATTAATATATAAATATCAAATTTATAATTTAAAAAATTACATTAAAATTTAAATTATAATATTTGAATTTAACTACCTTAATTTCATAAATTAATTAATTACTCAATCATATATATATATATATATACACTTATTTTTCAATAAGTCCTAAAACTGATTACTATCAATTCATTAATAAATTATATATTAATATTTTATGAGATTTCTGTGTAATAATTATAATTATTTTATCATAAATTAATTATAATTCATTAATTTTTAATCACAAAATGTTATATTTATTTTTTAAAATTAATTCAGATTATTTTATTAATTAATACATCACAATTGTATAAATTCATTGAGTAACTTTAATTATAAATTATTCATTTTGCAAATACTTGTAATTAATAATTTAATTAATATTATTATTTAATTGTTAAATAATTAATTTTGCTCAAAACTTTGAATTGAATCTATTGTTTATCGATTAAGCTATTAAAATTTTATAGAAGTATTCTTGATTAATTTTATATATTAAATACAAAGATAATATTTCTATAAAATTCTGATAATATTCTCATGCACAACCTTGTCATTCTTGATTTCCAACAATCTTATTCTCAACTTTTTTATTTCCGAACATCCTTAATTCTTGGGTATCTAAACCTTAAATCAAACGGCCCCTTAAGATCCCAGGTTGGAAAAATCAAACAATCTCACACTTTTTATATGATGGATAAGTTATTTCTTTCATCACAAGTTATTTCTTTCATTACCTATTGATTTTGCAATAAAACTCATGTTATCTAAGAGAAAATTTCTAGTGTTACAATAATACATACTACCTCCAATGATTATTTGACACGTTATTAAATAATTTATTAATTTATTAAATATTTATTACGTGAACTCCATATACTTTTTTAAAAGTTCTTTATGTGGCAAACACTAAATGGAGGTAGTATGAAAAATTTCCCATACTACATAGTGCTAGAAATTTTCCATGTTATCTAATATAGTAATAGAGCCCATAAACCCGAAACGAAGATGAACACCATGTTATTTAAGAGCAATGCTTATGTACAATCTGGGCTGCACTTTTTAAGTTCATACTCCCCATTTTGTTATATACATAAAGAAAATAATTTTTTAATAATTTTTTTAGAAAAACAAAATGCCACGTGATAGTTTTCAATTGGGATGCAGTAGAGGACTGCACTATCCATTAGTTAATATTTTTTAAGCTCATTTTTGAAATAAAGGTTGGTTAACATTTTTACGTTATTGCCCTAATAGTAGAAAGAAGTGCTTTTGTTTTTGCTCTCATTCTCGCTCTCTCTAGCTATCTTTCTCTTACTCTCGCTTTCGTTGACTATCTTGCTTCAATCTCCACTAATTATTTTTGTTTCGCTCATGTCCTCACTCTAACTCTTTCTCTTCACCTAGTCTTTTGGTTATTCCTCCCTTTCCCTACAGCCTATGCTCTCGCTCTCTACAACATACTCTAACTTCTATCTTGAAAAACACTTTAGTACACTTTTGGGCTCTCGAACTTCCATCCTATTAAATATATAATGCACAATTATTATCGCTCTTAAATGCTTCAGATATGAACAGAGAGTAGAGCAAGTGTATTATCAAGAGTAAGTGTGGTTCTTTTCTAAGGATAACAGTGTAGATATGATAAATAGGCTCTCAAATGTCTAGTTCACTGATTTCCCTCTTTGGATCTTTGGGTTGCTGTAAATGATCGTTCTTCTCTCTCTTCCCTTTGAGGCGTTTAACGGAGTTATTATTTTAAAAAATAATAATAATAACAGTGTAGAAAAACACTTCTTATTTAATATAACATTAACCTATTAAAAAAATTAAAAGTGGGGTTATGCATTAAAAATTTAAATATAGTATATATCCAACTCAAATTAACATGAGCCTATTTAAGAAGAAGAATGTTAAGAATGTACAATAAATTATTAAACTTAAAGTAATTTATTAACTTTTTTTCGAATGCAACAAAAGGGAAGGTATAAAGATTTTAGTATCCAACATTTTTAGTGAACTATGCTCATGTTCACAGTTTAACTAAAATTTCTATTAATTTTGGGTTTAGATCCTTAGGACCAACATAATAGAAAATTAGATTTTAACTACACTTTCGTCTCCCTCTCATCTTATTTTTAATTTTCGAAGTCTCAATTTGAATCTCCTCATTCACCAAATTTCACTTATGTCCAAAATTAGTTAGTACTCTAATTTCTTAAAATGGAATATATTACATCATATACCATCGAAATCTCATTATCCACTTTGTTTTTTTCTTTTTTCACTTATGTCCAAAATTAGTTAGTACTCTAATTTCTTAAAATGGAATATATTACATCATATACCATCGAAATCTCATTATCCACTTTGTTTTTTTCTTTTTTGAGTTTAATAGAGGTAGAAAAATTCAAACTAAATCTATATGTCAGTTAAACTAGCCTCAAATTGGTATATATTAGTTCATTTCTTTTACAATATTGCTTAAATAATTTTTCTTTTTTAATAAAACAAATTGGTGAAAAGAGTTGATATTTGAAGGGCTTTTTGCATATTTGACAAAATAAGTTTAAAAAATTAGGCCTATAGCCAAGACTTATTACTTTTGCAAAAATAGCAAAAAAAGCTCAACTCACATGATACACTTAATACACTTGATATCTCTAATACACTACTGATATACACTTGATACACTATTGATATATATTTGATACGCTTGATACACGTGTATCCTTGATACATTTGATACACTACTAGTATACGTCTGATACACACTGTTTATACACACTTACTACACTATTGATAGACACTTGATACACAATACACTATTGATAGACACTTGATACATTTGATATACTATTGATATACAGTTGAAAATGGCTAGTTATTTAAGTGTTTTAAAAAAATCATAAAAATACTTTTTTTGAAAAATACTTTTTTCTCTAGTTATTCCAAACAAAACCAAATTGTCAAGGTAAGTATATTAGTACTAAACTGAGTGTTAGTGAGTTTTAGGTTGAATCTCTCCGATTTATTGTATATTTGTACTTGAAAATGAAAGAAACAAACTCATTTAAAAATGAAAAAGAAATACAAACAGGATAAAAAAAAAAATGTAGCAAATACAAAAATTAAAATGAGTAATAACTCATATTGCTACAAACAAAAAATATATAGATCAATGGAAAAAAATACACAACTGATATACTTTAAATGTAGTATATTAGTTGACTGACGTACCAAAAGATGTAGGGCAAAATTGAAATACAGAATAAACGAAAATTTAAATTTAAGAATTTTGCCATATCTGTCATTTTTTATATGCTAAAGACATATTCCTAACTATACATTTTGGATTTGCCACCCATCACAAATTTCCATATAAGAATAAAAATAGAGGATCTGACCGGAATGAAAATATAAAGAAAACATAAATATGATAGAATTATAATTAGATAGAATATAAATTAACAACATAAAAAAGAAATAAAATAAAATAAGAACTAGACGACAAAACCAAGAAGCAACCAAATCAAATTGTGTTCACAAACTCAAATCCATATACAAAAGTTAAAATAGTTGGAGAGAAGGGAATATATCATTTAGCTACAAGAAGGCAATTTGGACAATTTTTTTTTTTTCTTTTCTCTCTCTTTGTTGTGACAAAAGTTTGGATACAAAAGTTTGGATGTATTTACATTAGGGAAAAATTAAATTACATAAATTGAATTAAGCATTTGTTTGATACAATCCATGCTTGTGTAAGTTTGCTTTTTTTAGATTGATAACTAACTACTTTTTTTTTTTTTTTGAATTTAAAATATTATGTTAATTTATTAATATTTTTATATGTCCGTACAATGAAGTGGGTTAAAATGCGTCTTCAATTATATTAAAGATTTTAATGTTTTATGTATTTCATACTTTTAATGCAATACGTTAAAATAAAGTTAATTATTTTAAATGACAAAATTGCTAGAAATATTTTTAGATATAATGAAATGTCATTGTCTATCAATCATAGATAATGACATCTATCAGTGTCTACCACTAATAAGCATTGATAAATTATAGTAATTGATCAACATCTATCACTTATGGATAACGACATTTTACTAAATTTGTAAATACATTGACTCATTTAGTTATATTTAAAAATATCTCTTAAAATAACCTTTTTTTAAATAGAAAAAAAAAGAAGAAAATAATAGTTCAGACAAGTGGCTGTATATTTTTATTGACTTGTGCGTTGACTTTTGATAAGGACTAATATAAAAATATTTATATTAATAGTGAATTATGTGTGTATAGTTTTTTTTTTTTTTTTTTTAATATGGGTTAAGAATTTGAAGTTTTAATCTTTTAATTGAGAGGGATGTGTTTTCGAATTTTTATGTATTTATTTTTTTGAAAAAAGATAATTTAAACCGCATTTATAGTATTTAACAATATTCATTAAGAAAAGAGAATGAGAATTTGAGTGAAACACTCAATCCAAGTTCGACTTTATAGAAAGCATATCAAACATGTGAGTGTTTTGATTCTAAATAATTTTTTTTGAAAAGAATGTTAAAACGAAAACACACTTTTAAAATTACGACCTTATCAGTAATTTAAATAAGTCTTGAACATCTTAATTCTAGCCGGTTCAATGATGGAGTTAAAAACAACGTTTAAGCCCACCAATCTTTTACTTCAATATTTCAGCCAAAAGGCAATTTTTTTCCACTAACAAGTTTTATTCATTCACTCCCTACACTTTCTTTAATTTCTAAATTATAACCAAAGTAGAACAATATAGAACTTATTAGCTTTTAGTCAAGCCGTTGACATTAGAAAGTTTTAGACCCACCAACAATTTTAAAAAGAAAATACTCATAAAATATATAGAAACTCCTAAAGTATGAAATTGCTCTTAAGCTTACGAATGCATTGACTTTGGATAAGGACGAATATGAAAATATTTATGCAACTATTGTATTATGTGTTTATTAGGACAATGCATGTCCCCTTTATTTATTTATATATATATAAAACTATACAATGCAATCTCATAACTTTATAGATATTATCCTGCTTCATACTTCCACATATATTATTCTTATTATCTTATCCCAAGATAAATAGTCTATAAGTTTTTTTCTTTAAACAATATGTGAAGTAAAATAATCGAATCTCTAACCTAGAAATTGATAATACTCATGTTGGCTACAAATACAAATTGAAATTAAAATATCACTAAAAACAAATAATATATAAAAAAATCATGAGTTTGACATGATTAGTAGTTTGGTAGATTCGGTTTTAGAGGTTCAACATTTTCTTGATGATATTAGGTTTTTGTGCACGTCTTTCATTTCTGTTAATTTTTGCTTTGTTCGTCATGATTGGAATTGGGCCACCAATGTGCTTGTTGTTGGCTTTTTGACCCTTAATCTCAAATTAATTAATTTTAGTTGATTAATTAATAAGTGTTTTGATGATAACAAGCCTGATTTTATTTATTAACTATTTGAGTGTTTTGAAGTGTCTATTGTGTGGAGTTTGGAACAACAGTTATAATGCAATTTGAATCACTCAAATCGGAGTTCAAACGAAAAAGATATAACAGAAACAAGCTTAATGGAAAAATCTCAAGCTGATGAAGTGGCTGATTTTTTTAATCAAAGTGGACAAATTGAAAGGTGTCACTTGGAGCAATGGAGAAGTGACAATTGTGGGTTTTTTATTTTTGGATTGATGATAAAAAGAAAATGATTTTAAAAAGAAAATGAATTTAAAAAGAAAATGAATTTAATATTATTATATATGTTTATGTCTAACGGTTAGTTGCTTTTTAAAGAGGTTAATTCAATATTATTATATGTTTGTGTCTAACGGCTAGTTGAGTTTAAATCTCCACCATTCAATTTTCTTTTACAAAGATCTAATGGTCCAAATTAATTTGGTTTTCACCCACTTTCATTTCTTTTCAAACACTTCATCTTCTCCAAAATTCTACAACAACTCTTATTATTTTCAATTCTCCATAATTCACCAAGCCACCATTGTTGCTCTCTCTCCAAGCTTCAATTTTCTTCTTTTCATCTTATTCTTGAGAGAGATATATTGTATTGTGAGGATTTATTTGTGAAGTGCTTAAACTAGTAAATCCACTTTATTTAGAGAGTTTGTCAAGTGTGTTTTTTGTTTTTCCAAATTTTTGTATGGGTTGGCTCTTGATCTCGAGAAAAAGAGTTGTTGTAACGGCTTGATCCTTAACTGTGGAAAGGATCGGGTTTGTTCTTACGCCCGGAAAAAGAACGTTGTAGTGGTTCGACTCTAAGCCGTGGAAAGAGTCAAAACTTCTAATGAAGTAACCAAGAGGAGCTTGGAAAGTGGATGTAGGCCGGTTTTGCCGAACCACTATAAAATTCACGGTGTCATTTTCTCTATCCCTCTCCTAGTTTATTTATTTTTGCAATTAATTTTTGTTACTATATTTTATTGCATGAAATTAATTAAATTTCTATATTCATTACCAATCTTTTTTATTATAATTAAACAAGGTGCTTTAAAGTGTGATTGTTAATTTCTTGTTTAATTCAAAGTGAATTTGTTTGCATAAAAAATATTATTTAAACTACTTATTTGCAAAGAGTTTATTAATTTGCTTAATTGGGCCCACATTAGTAAAAAGTTTAAATTAATTTTAATAAACCTTATTCGCCCCTCTAAGGTTGCCATATCGATCTTACACTTGCTTGTAGGGGTATGTCTGCTATTCCTTTTTCATGGTTTTGTAATTTTTTTGAGCAATTGTTATCGTCTTTTAAGTCGGATGCTCGACTTTTTTCCTTTTGTCAATTATTGGCAGGTAGGTGATCGGTTTTTAACTTCTTTTTTCCCAATAAAAAAAAAAATGAAGAGTTTTTTTTTAACACAATTTGTGATATTTCTTGTTGATAAACCAAAGTGAACATAACTTTACTGGTATATGATTGTGTTAGTAACCACGAGATTTGTAGATTGAATCTACTTAGTCCAAATTGTACTAAAAACAAAATTATTGTTAGATAACAAACTCTTTAAATGCCTATAATATTTTATTAATTTTTATTGATGTTTCATCAATATTTGTTTGTATATATATGAGAGATATTTTATGGCCTTTCTTCTCTCCCTATCAATAAATATGCCAGTTCATGTTTTTTAATTCGGCAAAATAGTTGGAGGGTCACCGTTACAAACCCACATACAACTCATATTAAAATTTCTGTTTAATTTGTTATTCATCATCTTTCTTATATATTTGTCAATAATATACTAATTAATAATTTTCTATTGTTCAAAGGAGAAAAAACGGTTAAAAGTAACCTAGTACAATGGTAATTGACATGACCTTCCATTCTATAAGAAGAACTCATCCCCACATGCCACAATTGTTTTACTAAAAAAAGAAGGAAAAAAAAAACAAATTTCGACCACTTTGAGAAAAAAAAATCCTCAATTATGACTTAAATAAATGGTTAAAGCTTTAATACTTTTATTATGCACACAATTTCAATAAACTCTCTTTTTTTTCAAAACATTTGTTGTATTATGTATATATGCAAATTTGATTTATTAATACTAACGTCAAAATAAATATTTTAATTAATATCAAAGCAAACATAACTCAGTTGGCATTCGAGATATATTAGTGACTATGAGATCTATGATTCAAATGTCCCACTTCTTAATGTACTACTACTAATAAATATATAAATAAATATTTTAATCTTAACAAACATAATATTCATAGATTTTTAGGCATGTGATTGACATTTAGAATCTTTTAACCCACCAAAATGAAACCATTCCCCCAAAATAGAAACAACATGAAACTAATTCAACCTCACAAAGTTTCATTTTATTTATCATTATTAACAAAAACATCTCTCTCAATTGGTGGTGGTGGGGGAGTAAGTTGACCATTGCTAGGAGTTTGATTAAATTATAAAAATAAGGGTTTTCCGCTGAAAAAATAGACAACCCAAATACCATTGCCCTTTGCCTTTTCCCTTTCTGTAAAGCTCAGCTAATCCCCACCATCTTCATATTTTCATTTTTTTTTTCTTTTAATTTTCTTCTACTATTTTACTAGGTTTGAAGTTGAAAGAATAGATCTCAAGGTTGATAGTATAAATTAGTTCAAGTAAACTAAGTTCAATTCTATTAAATTAATTTATTGAATTTCATCGAAATTTTGTAATTAAGCGTGCTTGGATAAGAGTAGTATTAAGTTAGGTAGCTCTACTAACATTATAAATTACGATTAAATATTCAATTTTTATTCTAACATTGTCTAAGTTGTATTAATTTTGATAAGTGTTGTAAATCTTATATTCAATTTAATTTTCACTAATTCACCTCTAATTTTAATAGAAAATTGTACAGAGATCTTGATAGAGTCATTACTTTCAATACAATAAATGTTTGCACAAAAATAAATTGACCAATGCACAAATTAACCATGGAATATCTTTGCTAAAATTCATAATCTTCAATCATAATTATAAAAAAAAAACAGCCTTAATATCATTCTTCTCTAAAATTTTAGAAATTTCATATCGTAGATATGCTTTATAATTCATCAAACACATAAGCTAAAAGTTTTTTTTCTTTTTTTTTTTAAACAATTTTGAAGGGATAACTTATTAAAAAGTTAAAATTACAATACATTTTAAAATTCAAAAATAAATATAGATTAAATTATAAATATGGAGTTAGAATTTAGTTTTTATGATTTGATAATACCTTATAAGTCCTTAACCCTCGACCTAGACCCTAAATTCTAAGTTTAAAAAAATCACAAAATATTTATAATTTTTTAAGCAATTGCACTCTAATCAAAATAATTATTACTAATTTAATTCAACTCTGCACGTAAATTAATCTCTATAAAGTTTTGAGCTTGGCTTGTGCCTTTTCCTTGTCCATAAAGCTCAGCTAACCCCCACCTTCTCTAAATTTTGCAATCTCTTTTGGTGTTTACAACTCCACAAGTGGACAAACCCCTAAATTCTGAATATTCCACATTGAAGCATCAAACTTTACGTAATCAATCTTCTAATTCTGCCCAATCTTTCCTCTGCAAACAATAACATATGCACAATAATACAACAGATGTGTAAATCCAAAGTCAACCCACCTAATTCCCCTTTCAATACTATTTTAAACCCCAAACTCTTTTCCCCTTTCTGTCTCTTCAATGCACTTTAGAGCCAAACCTTCCCTAATTCTGATTATTTAAAATTTGAAAGTATATTCTTCCTTTTAATCAAGGGTTTCCTCAAATCACCAACTTGTGCTCTTTGACTTGTTCTATTCACCACCACTTCTATATAAACCAAACCCAAGTCCTTAGCTCTGTTATCAATATCATCAAATCATCATCAAATCTGAGATTCACTTCACTTTTTGTCTACAACTTGGAAGGGTTAAATCAAATCAATATGGGTTCAAATGGGTTTCTCTTGGCTGCCTTGTTTCTGTCCTGTTTCTTGGGATTCTCTCGTGGAAATGTCCATTTCTCTTCTCTCCCAAGAACTTTGGAGGTCACTGCTTCACCAAAACCTGGACAAGGTAAGATTTTTCACCTCCCCCATCTCTTGAAACTCAAAACCCTTGATTCTTCCATGGAGATCTTAATCAAAAATTCAAACTTTACCAATTTTTAACAACTGGGTTGCCCTTTTTTTTTCTGCAGTTCTTAAAGCAGGTGTTGATAAAATCAGTGTGACCTGGGTTTTAAATGGGACCGTCACAGCCGGGTCGGATTCGGGTTACAAGAACATCAAGGTGAAGCTCTGTTACGCGCCGGTGAGCCAAGTGGACCGAGCGTGGAGGAAAACAGAGGACGATCTATCAAAGGACAAGACTTGTCAATTTAACATGCTGGAAAAGCCGTACAATCCGGCGAACAAGACGGTTCAAAAGTTTGAGTGGACGGTGGAGCGTGACATTCCGATGGGGACTTACTTTGTCAGAGCCTACGTTTTAAACTCCGCCGGCGATGAAGTGGCGTACGGCCAAACCACTGATGATAAAATAGGAACAAACTTGTTTCAAGTTGAATCCATCACTGGTCGTCATATCTCGCTTGATATTGCCTCTGTTTGCTTCAGTGCTTTCTCTGTGGTGTCGTTGTTCGGATTTTTCCTCATCGACAAGAGAAAGGCCAAGAAGGCGGCGGCGGCGGGGGGGCAGTAAGTTAAGGAAAAGGTGGGAACTTTTGCTCTGTTTTGAGTTTCCTTCTCAGCTTGTGACAATGGCGATCTGCTTGATCAAGAGTAGACTTTTTTTTTTTTTTTTTTTTTTTTTGGTT
>QLSR01000052.1:1217805-1253001 GCA_031780015.1 Citrullus colocynthis
AAACCCCCCCCCCCCCCCCCCCCCCCCCCCCAGGAAAAAACAACATTATCCAGAATGAATGAGACTACGATTGCATTGGTTGATAAAATAACTATAAATACTAACCTTCATGTATGGACAAGATGCACAACCACCGTGAAGAGAACATCCCTCCCCACTGGAAACTCCAGGTACTACAGGTAAATTGATCTCACCAAGTACAACCGATTTTTGGCCTTGGGATGAACTTGATGATGTCCTTGTCAATGAATCTGATGACACGGGAAAGACAATCTCCACATTGATCTTTGCTCCTCCAGAAGTGGATTTTGCAGAACTTAATAAATTACGAACGGCTGCCACAATTGAAGTTATCATTCCAGATTCTGTTCCCAACACAAATTGTAGATGTTCATTTACATTTCTGTCTAAAGCTTCTTGCACCCTTTGTTTTATGAAATCTAATATATTTTGGGTGGAACCTACAATTCCCATTCCTCTTCTTTTTGCTTCCATCGCTAAAGCAAACATTTCTCCAGGGACTTCAAAGTGAGCAGTAAGAAATGCATCACAATACATTTCATTTATCTTCTCCACAACTTCATGCCCAAAAAGATGATGTACAATGCACGTACCTTCCTGAAATTATAAGACATCAATTATGTCAAATAACAATAATAATCTAGAGGTCAAATAGGTCAGTGAAGTTGCGGCAATCAACACAATCTGGGATAAAAGGTGCCAAAATCTGAGAAGATATCATGATCCAACAAAACACTTGAGAGGCAGAAGATTTATACATGCATTCTCAATCAAAGCCTATGATTAAAGGGTGAAAAGAGGACAAGCACAAGTTCCAAAAAACCTGATAATAGTGCAGACGAGGGAGCAATGATCTAATTGACTCCCTATTATGTTTTGGATGAATCTTTGCAATTTCTTCATCAGTCATCTTGGTCATCTGCTGCAACAGTTCAACAATATTTGCACCCATGTAGGAATCAGGCCCATACCAAACATTTAATTCTGGTACTTGAGCAAAAGCCTGTAACAAAGCAAAGAAAGGATGAACATTCAATAGTAAGGAAGACTCCCCATGTATTTTGAAGTTGATTTTACTTGCTGCAAAAAGACTAATAAGAATCAAAATGAATAAAAATGAAGGAATATTTTCTACCTGCAAAATTGTTGGCATGACATTTGAAGAAGTACAGGTAATTGTTGGCACAAGCTCATGAGCATAGGCTTTAGTTTCTAATGATGTATTTATGTAGATAACATGCAGGGAGGGAGAGTTCTTTGAAGCCATTTCAAGATAATTCATATAAGAAGGAGTAGCTGCAGCATCGGCCAAAGAACAACTGATCAGTTCATCAGACATCCTGTACACACCTACCTGCATATATGGAATCATTATCAATACCTTAATTGTTCCACGACTAAATACTTGGAGCAGCATCTAAATTAATCAATAGAAGACCAAAAGATGTATCGTGATGTAAAGTGAACAAGTTTCATCCCATACACAGGAAATAAAAAGCAACTTCTTTTGGAGAAAAATCTTGAATTAGAGATGATACTAGACTATTACAAAAACTCTACTAGTTCATAAAAAGGAATCTTGTGGATTATCGGGCATGGGAAGGTTCAGATATCAGGAACAGGAAGTAGGCTTTCAAATGAATTACAGCCTGAATTACTTTAACTGTCAGTTCATCTTGTATCCAAAGATAACAAGGAAAAGTTTAGAAGAAATTTGAGAGGAAGAAGAAGCACCTCTCCAAAGCCAGCTTGATCAAGAATTGCACGCACATTTTCTGACATGAAATCTACACCAAGTACTGTTACAAATTGGCATCCATCTTTTGCCATCTTGACAGCCATATCCGCCATTACCAATGAATCAGATATATAAATGTGGGGCCATTCCTTCTGGGCAGCAGTTAAGACCCCTTGTACTTCAGGATCCATGTAAAAGTGTGCAACAACGCCAATTTTTTTCTCCTTGAGCACTTTGACAAGCTCTTTCACCGTAGAATCGTTTGGGAACAAATATCTTGCCTGGAAAGAAACTGAATAAATGTATTGCTACCAGAAACCAATTTCAAGAAAAATGGTAAGATTCCAACTAATCACAATGAAAAAACTGATATACCAACATCCAACCCATAACAAACCAAGTATCATCAAACCAAACAAAATCCTAACTTCTCCAAAAGTCATGACACACAAACCCCACTACACTTAAGCATGTCTGATCCATGTTCTCAGGGTGTGCACGTGCTCTAATGTGCTAAATATATTTTCGGTCTCCACAAGCTCTTATTTTTTTCGACTCCAAGAATATTGTTTTAAGATTATGCAAACTCTTGTTCTTAGACTTTGTTCATCTTTCATAGTTAAATGAAAAATAACTACACAAGTATTTGGCAGTCAGAATGTCCTTTTCCCTTCCCCTTCCATCACCTATACAAGTATTTAAGGTTTAATTAATCCATACCTGAGCTTCCGCATAGCTTCCTTTTGCATGAATTCCATCAGCAGTCACAACCAGAGATGGAAACGGCTCAAATGGCGACTTCCCTTCAAGCTCCGCAATCAAAGCCTTAGTCCTCTTTTGCATACTAATCAAAACATTGTACCAAGTATTTACTCTCGATCGCTCTCCACCCGTTACTCCGACATTCAAAGCAGCCAAATCGTCCGTCTTCAACCTCAGAACATCCTCAGGCATCGCACCATCAAGAACCGAAACTAAACACGAACAAAACCCTTTAGAGATCTCCGAATCACTATCCGCAGCGAACCTCATCTTGCCCTCTTGATCAATCCGCACCTCCAACCACACCTGCGCCGTACACCCCATGACCCGATTCGAGTCAAGTCTTGCAGTGGCATCTAAAGGAGGAAGAAGACTCGCATACCTTAACAACCGCTTCACTCTATCAACCGGTTCGGATATGGACTCGAATTCCTCAATCAGACGCTGTAGCTTAAAAGAGACAAGCTCAGTATTAGACGAGGGAGAGAGAGTCGCAGCAGAGCATGAGAATCGAGAGTTGAGACTTCGGGTACTGGATTGAGGCGATTGAACACATCTAAGGGTGTCGAAGAACGGTATGGGAGGTTTTTGAGCGAGAAACTTAACATGGGCAAACTTAGAATTAGGTTTCGGGTAAAGAGATACAACAGAAGAAGGGGTAGCTCTACTTGCCTTGATCGCAGAAAACTCCATGGCAAGAAGAGAAGTAACTAACAAGAGGGTGGCAACGAAAAATGCAGAAAGGTAGAATGAAGAGAGGGATATAGGGCAAGCGGTCAACTAATAGGTTGGACCCTTAAAGCGCGATCCTCGAGGGAAGCACAAGAAAAGTCCGACACGAAAAGCAGAGAGAGGCAGAGCCATTAATTAAATGGAAGGTCGAAATCGCAATTCGCAGATGATGACAATGGCTGCTCCACTGGTTTTGTTAGCCGATATGATTCAATTTAAATGGGTAATCTTCAGATTTGAAGTTGTTAAGTAGGGGGAAATGACAAACTTTGAAGGTAATCCAGTGAACTTTGTAGAGAGATGACGAAAGGAGAACATATTTGTAATTCTGTAATCTTCAGTTCATTAGGATGGCTCCACAGTAAAGAGAAAAAGGTAAGCTTTTAGCTTAATAGTGAAGAGAAAAAGGCGCCATGAAAATGGAAAATGAAAGCGATGGTTGAAAAAGCAGAAACAAATTGTTCACATGAATGAAAAATAATGGCCCACTGCCACTGCCACTGCCACTAGCCTCCCTCTACCGTTCAATTACCTCCTGCCACGTGGCATTCACTTTTCTTGTTGGCCTTGGGAACGAAAGTCTTTTGGTCTCTTTATTAAATCTGAAACTTTCTTTGTAACATAACTCAATTGCATTGTTTTCAAACAATAAATACAAGGCAACTCATCACATTCAATTTTAAGATTATTGAGTTCAAACAACCGTATTTAATAGATAGTTTGAATTATTATATGTGTAAATTTCAAAAGCAATATATTTAAATAAGATTGGCAGAAAAGAAAAAGAAACTAGCGAAGACAGATCTTATTTTGATCGAGGCGAAGAATTTCAAATTTAACGAAAGATAAGGATCAAATCAAGGATTAAAATAGGGGTCCGGTCGGAGACGGGGCAGAGATTAGGAGAGTATTTCCACCGTGTCCTGACCCAGCCTCTCCCTATTTAGCTTTTTTTAATATATTTTAAAAAACATATAAATATATTAACATATAAAATATAGTTTATTTATATGAATTTTAAAATAGTACAAATTTTTTTAATTCTGTTTTTTTAAGTTGCTTACCGTAATACTGTTTTTTTTTTAAAAAAAAAAAAAAAACTTCTTTTAGATTTATTTTTTCTTTTTTTTCATTCAAATTTGGAATGGGTGAGATTAACTTATTAACTTTTTCTAATAAAGAAAATTTTGTTTTATATTCAACAAAGTTATGAGATTAGTAAGTATAAGTGTAATATATATATACACATATATATAACTAAAGTGAGGTTTTTTCATAAACTTTGGGACGGATACGTACAAGGACTCGATTCTATGACGGAGAATCTCTGTCCCCGTCCCCGTCCCTGCCTTCAATTCACATGGATAGGGGCATTGATGGGGATTAATTTCCCCCAAAGGAACGGGGATGGGGAATTGACCCCCCAAGGATGGGGATTAATTTTCCTGAAAAGGATAAAAATATTAACAAATATAATATTTCATGTTATAAACTTAATTATTTTTGTTAACTGAAATATATATTATGTAATGCAGTACAAATTATATGATATTAGAAAATAATAGTTATACAAATTTTTTAACATAAACCAAGTTCATAAATTAACTAATTTTTTTTTTATTAAACCTAATATTTAGTACGTAACTATGATTAGTTTTTGTGAGTTATAAATATATTATCAAAACAATTTGAATAATTGTTTGAATTGTAATTTAATTTCAGAATTTGCGCTAAACATATATTTGAAAACATAAAATACAACTTTGTTTTTACTTAATCTTTTGTTCTCACATTTTTGTTTTCAGATTGCCTACTAAACAGGCTCTAATCTTTTACTTGTGTCTTGTTCTTCTCCTTGCACTCATGTCATCTTCTTGTCTACCTCTCTTACTTGTGCATTGGCCCCTGTCTGACTATACATCACTCGCTTCAACAAGTATTTACGCTTGTGCTTTAGGCCACTGACCATTCATCACTGGTCCGATGAACCCTCACTCTCGTGCTTCTAACCACCTTCCAACAACTTATTACAAGCATAAGGATATGAGGGAGGAACATGAGAATTTGCTATGCTTCCAATGTTTGAAGAGGAGAAAGAGAAACATAAGCACAAGGATTTGAGGGAGGAGCATTGGCAAAAGGGACAAAGAAAGTAGCCAAAATGATCTAAGTAGTATGTGACATAAGCAAAAGGTTAGTATTCAATAATCAAAATATGGGTCATTTGACATTAACACACCATAAATTGAGTCATCCATACAAAAATCTCATAAATCTTAATGGATGTCCAATAAATCACATAAAACTTCTCCTTTTGTTATTTTGTATTAGATAAACATAAAGTTCCAATTTCTGATGGCATTATGTATTAGGCAAATATAGAGTTCTAACATAATCAAAGGTCTAAGTGATTATGGAAAGTAAAGCTATGTCGTATTTCCTATTAATGTCTATTTGAATTTATCATTATTGGGTCGAATCCTTGTTTTTGAGGTGAGGAAAATTTGACCTTTTAGTGTGGAAAATCATGCTTACAATTGGGCTAAGTAATGCCAATCACATAATCATCTATGTATCTTTCATTTCATTGTTCTATCAGTTGTTCGTGTTCCAACCCCCGTTTGCTGAAAAAGGAATCGGACTAATGCTCCTATCAGTAGAAGAAATCCCAAGTTCAACGTAGTTGATGTAATGCATCATATTACGATGATGATTTGTTATTAATTTCTTGCAACACGGGAAGACAGAGATCTGATGTCTTCAATGATTTTGAGCTGTTAGAAGGAACAGAACCAAGAAAAAAGAACACAACCCACAAACCAAACTACAGCAATTAACATAACACATCAAACATATAGTTGATTAAGTCGAACACGTTATTGGCTTAAGAAAAAGAGGATGTTTCTTGACAAGAGCGATCCCCATGTCTTCAGTCATGTCCATGTCTTTGGCCATCATATTCTCATCATCTAGCTTCCAATCAAACCACTGCAGAAGGTTAGCCAACACATATTCGATTGTTGCAAAAGCGAAATTCATTCCTGGGCAGATTCTTCTCCCCGCACCAAATGGGAGGCAATGGCACTCTTGTCCTTTGAGATCAACTGGGTTGTTCATAAATCTCTCTGGGATGAAATCCTCTGGATTTTCCCAGATTTTTGGATCCTTTTGAATCGCCCAAACGTTGAAAAACACTCTGGTTTTTGATGGAATACAGTAACCTCCCAGCTTTACCATTTCAGATGTTTCTCTAGGTAACAATAGAGGAGCAGGTGGATGGACCCTGAGTGATTCCTTGATAACACATTTTAGATATTCCATTCTAATGATATCATTGTCATCTATCTTTGACCTTTTTCCCACTACTTTTCTTACTTCTTCTTGTGCTTTCTCCATCACGCTTGGATTTCTTGCTAGCTCTGCAATTGTCCATTCCAATACTGATGAAGTCGTATCCGTTCCAGCTATAAACATATCCTGAAACAATAATAGTGCTAGATTGAGCATTTTGTATTCGATGATATGTCTGTGTGAGTTATGTGTGTGCTGTGTAAGATGTAGAAAATACCTCTAGCACTGATTTTAGACTGTCTTGAGTAAATTCAAAACCCAGATCATCCTTCTGCTGAACATGGAGAAGAATGTCCACAAAATCTTCTCTATCACCTTGAAAATCGTCTTTCGTCTTTGTCTTGTGTTCTGCAATCAACTGTTCAAGAAACGTATCAAGTGCTCCAGAAGTTTCTTTCAATTTCCCAATTAAGCCTGTGATATTGTCAACCCATCCAAAACCAGGGAAAAAGTCCCCCACACTGAAAGCCACAACTAACTTAGCCATCTTTCTTGTTAGTTCACCAAATCTGCTCTTTCCATTTTCATCTTCAAACTTCTCTCCAAATATACATCTTGAAACTATGTTATTAGAGGTTGAGGTAATCAAGTCACTAAGATTGACGGATAAACCTGCAGATCTGGCTTTATGTAACTTATTCACCAAGATTTCAACTTCTTCTTCCCTCACATATTGAAATTCGTGTACCCTTTTCTGACTTAGAAGTTCAAGAGTGCAAATCTTTTTTAATCCTCTCCAATACTCCCCATATGGAGAAAAGCCAACATCTTTGTATCCATAGAAAAACAAATTGGCAGCGGTTGATTTGGGTCTGTTGGAGAAAGTGATATCATGATTCTTAAATATTTCTTTGACCATCTCTGCTGAGGAAACCACAAGAGTTGGAGTGGATCCCAGTCGCAGAAACATGAGAGAACCATACTTTTTAGAGAGAGCTTGAAGGGATCGATGAGGATATCTCCCCAGCTGATGAAGGTTTCCTATTATTGGTAGCTTTGGTGGCGATGGAGGTAAGTTCACTCTTTTGGCTCTAAACAACTTGAGAAAAAGTAGGAATAGTATGAAAAATAGAGAGTAATTCAGAAGATTGAACTGATCCATTTTAGAGCCATCTTTTGGATTGGTTAAGCTTTATTATATGATACCCATGTTCCACCGCATAAAAAGATTACCCATATCCTGCATTGGGATCATTAATATTTTATCTTCATTAGACCATTTAAATATTACAGAATGTGTCACACCCCCCCTATCTAAATAATAAGTCACTGTCGGTTTGACCTTTGTGGAGTGTTAGCACCTCCTTGTTGTGTAATCCATTGAGAGTATCAATTAAACAAACCAGTTTTCCGTTTTCCAGGCGCCTGCTGGAATGGTGAGAACACGATATCTTATTATATTGATTTAAGGACTAAAAATGTAATATTTTGAGACATAAGGAGTAAATAAAAATTAAGACCAAAATTCAAGGACTAAAAAAGTTTTTTTTTTAATTAAAATATAATATTGATTAATGAAATTGAGATAATTATTGCACCAAATTATTTGTTATTCACCTTCCTTGCTCTAATATAGAAAGCGTGAGAGAAGGAAGTTGATAGTAATAAACCACATAGCTCAGCTCAACTAGTGTAGCATACATATACTTTAGAATTTAGTTTGTTTTACTACATAAATGGTACAGGCTTGAGATGCAAGGGGTTTTTCTTGCAAACAGTGAGTCCATTTTCTTCTTCAACGTCCAAAACAGAGCCATCAGGAAGCTTTCCAATCAAACCAGTAAAGAACATTTGCCAATGCCAACTCAAGGGAAGTAATTGCAAACGATATTCCAGCACACTTTCTTCTCCCACTCCCAAATGGAATGAATTCAAAGTCATGACCTTTGTAATCAATTGAATTCTGTATGAATCTCTCTGGGATGAACTCGTTTGGCTTTTCCCAAATCCTGGGGTCCCTTTGAATTGCCCAAACATTCACAAAAACACTGGTTTTTGATGGAATCTGGTAGCCTTCAATCTCAACATCTCCCACTGATTCTCAAGGCACTAAGAAAGGAGGCGGTGGATGTAATCTCAGAGTTTCTTTTATCACATACTGCATGTACTCTATCTTTTCAATATCTTCCATTTCAATCTTTGGCTTCTTTCCAACTATTGTTCTGATCTCTTCTTGGACTTTCTTCATGGCTACAGGCTTTCTCATCAGCTCTGTCATTGCCCATTCCAAACTTGTTGCAGTTGTGTCGCTTCCACCTACAAACATATCCTGCAATTTGGAGACAAAAATGGCTTCTGGGGTTAGAGCGTTGGTCATTTCAAAATCACTTCCAAAATATATCCTTAGTCAACAGATGCGCGAGAGAGAGAGAAAAAACAAACAAACCAGTAGGATTGCTTTTAGTCTATCTAGACTAAAATCAAGATAGTCAAACATGTCATCCTGTTGGAGCTGCAGCATAATATCCACAAAATCCTTTCCTTCATCAGATTTACCAACATTCATCTTTGTCCTATGTTCTTCAATGACCTTATTGAAGAAGCCATCCAATATTCTAAAGGTTGTTTTCAGTTCCCTAATGAACCCTCTAACTACATCAACCCATCCAAAAGCAGGGAAGAAATCCCCAACACAAAACGCTGCAAGTAACACCAAAATCCTCCTTGACACATCTCCAAACCTACTCTTCCCATTTTCATCCTCAAATTTCTCTCCCAAAACACATCTCGCTATTTTATTGTTTGAGGTTGACATGAACATCTGTTTAAGATTCACACACTCGTCCCCACAAACAACGTCACAACTTTTACGAATCCTATCAATAAGCAAACCAACCTCCTCATCTCTCACATATTGAAATGATTCCACTCTTTTGGCACTTAAAAGCTCAAGAACACACATTTTTTTGGCTCGTCTCCAATACTCTCCATATTGAGAAAAAGCCATGTCTTGGCATCCATAGAGCAAGAACTTTCGAGCTGTGGTTTGAGGCCTATTGGAGAATTTAAGGTCATGGGTTTTCATTACTTCTCTAGCCATTTTTGGTGATGAAACCACTAGAGTTGGGGTCCGGCCCAGCTTTAAGAACATGAGAGGCCCATATTTCTTGGAAAGGGCTGCTAAAGATTGGTGGGGTAGGGCCCCTAACTGGTGAAGGTTGCCAATGATGGGCAGTTTGGGGGGTGAAGGAGGGAAATTGGTGATCTTTTTGCTACCTCTGAACAGCTTAAGTAAAAGTAGGAAGAAGACGAAAAAACAAAGAGGGAAAGAGATGAGATTGAAGTGAAGGGTGCTTCTTCCATATACGACTTGGAACTTTGATTATTTGATCCATTTTTGGATGTGGGGTTGAGACTTTTGCAAGCTCTTCAAAGCTTTATATATGAGGAAATGAATGTTAAAAGTATAGTCCATGCAATACATGATTATTTAATTTGGTAGATTTAAGTGGAAATGTTAAATTATTTTGAGCCACCTTAGAACTATTAACAGAATAATAATAATAATAATAATATTATTATTATTAATAATAATACATGAACTATCGGAAGTTGTGCAGGATTATATGTATAATAATTGGCATAAATTTCAATATTTATTTATGAAAAAAAATTGGGTGCTTTGTGCGCCCACCATTTATTCAATTAAAATTTTCATGTGGCAACAAAATTTAGTTTTTTTTTTTTTTTTTTTTTAAATATAAATCAAATGATTATTATTATTTTGCTGGGTAATAAATGAGAGGTTGAATCGAGATAGGTACAACCGCCATTCCTAATCATTCCCATTTCTTTATGATATGTAAAATATAATTCAAAGATAAACCTTGTTTTATATATGGCGGCTGAACGTACCCTTCCAAAATAGTGATGCTCAATGCTTTTAAATTTTAATTATCTTGATTATCTCCATGCCACCATATAGTAACAAACCAATTTAATTTTTTTAAGACATATTTACCATATGATAAATTGAATTCAGACCTTTTAATAAAATAATAATAATTCAGAAAAAAAAAGTTGGCTCAATGAGCTTAATGTAAAGATAGGACCGGATGGGCTTATCCAACGTTGTGTTTGGAAGATATTCCAATGGAAGTTAAGTCGGAGAGGTGAATTACTTGGAGGTAGTCAGTTTATTGAATCTTAGAGAATTTGATTAATCTAAAGTTGATTTTTTTTTGTTAATAATTATTTTAAAGAGACTTAGTCTCACTGATTCTATTAATATTTTTCATTTTCAATTTCTGTGCTTCCTTTTGTTCTTGTAGAGGAGGGGAATGACTTTTGTTTGGCAGTTGTTGTTGTTTTAGTTTGAATGTATTTTTGCTTCAAAAAAAAAGGAAGATTTTTTGTCTAGTCCATCCAAATATCCTCTAGTATATAACTTTTTTCATGAATCTCATTAAAGTTTAAAACAAGAAACTTGTGTATATATAGAAATAAGATCATTCATAAAGTCAAACTAGAGAATAAAATAAGAAATCCTAAGGAAACATTTATAACAATTCATGCATTTTAATTCAATTGATATAATATAATAACTTATTTTAGTATTGAAAGTTCTTCCTCAAAAAACATACTTGGTAAACCATTCTTCTTGAACTACTTTTGAATGATAACCTAAATCATTTTTTTTAATCATGTATATAAGTTAACAATATATTTTTTTTTTTTGTGGGTTATCGTTGTGGTGGCCTATATTTGGCAACTATCCTTTTTAATATATTTTTTGTGCAATATTATGAAGGATTTTGGTCGCTTTTGTACACTTCCAAATATGGGTTTTTCTTGATATGATTTTTTTGGCCTAATCTCACCTCTTTTGTGCATGTTCAACAATATTTGTATAGCCTAAAATGAATAAATGAATGGAGAAAAATGTAATTTAAAATCTACCACATTTTTTAAAGTTGGTGGAACAAAACTTTTTATTTTTATTTATAAAAAATATGATATTTAAGGTTCTTATACTTATATAATATAATAAAAAAAAGTAAAAAAAAAAATTATAAAACCCTAAACTCATAAAAAATCTCATGGTAAAGAAAAATAAGCAACCCAAAAACACATAAACCCTCTATTCTGATTAAATGATTTGCATTTCTTAGAAAATTGAATGAATGTGCCAAAACAAGCCTAACTCAATTAACACAGTCCGGAAAAATAATATTTTTGGTTACAAGAATGGATATTATTATTTTTTAAAATTTGTTATTATTTGAGTTTAAACGGAATTTCAATTGCGTCTAATTATCAATTATAGTTTTATTTATTTATTGAGAAAATGTTGATTTCATTGCTTGAGTGTCATTAACCGAAGATTATTATTTGCTAAAGTGAGCATAACTTAACTAGCATGCAGATATATTAGCGACCACTAATAGCGACCAAAAAGTTTGTGATTCAAATTCTCTAGTCTTAAAAGAATTGTAGTGACGAGAGATCAAACCTTCAACTCTAGAAAGGAAGACCATGCCAATTAATTACCTTTGAGCTAAGTTCACTTATAGATGCCAATTGATTAGATAACATCGTTGAAGCTTTTAATTTTTAAAGTTTGTTATTTTTTGTATTTTAAAAAAAAAATCGTGAAAATTCTCTCTTAGTTAACTTTTTTATTTTGATTGTGATAATTTGATTGCTTTCTTAGTTCAAACTTTGATTTAAACCAAGACCTTTTAAAAAAACATTTTGTGATATCTTTCCTATTTGTTTTTATTATTTTTGAAGAGACATTTAATTCTCCTTTTGCCCCTTTTAATAGATCGTTATAGTGTTATTTTAGGTATTTTCACATTTAAATCATTATTTTGCCCCTTTTAATAGATCGTTATAGTGTTATTTTAGGTATTTTCACATTTAAATCATTAAATAATCTACATTTTAAGAAAGAAAAACATTCAAATTAAAAGATAATAAAAATGAGATTTTTTTTTTAAAAAAATTCTTCTAACATAGATTAAACAAACATGAGATTTTAAAATCCTAAAAGATTTTATCTTTTTATGTTTTCTATTTTATTTTTTGGAATTTAATTTTAATTTAATATAGATTAAAGAAGTATGATATTTTAAAATTTCAAAAGATTTTATTTTTAACGTGATTTTATATATTGTTTTTCTTTATATATAACGTCTTTTTGTTTCATCAAATTTTTAAGATTTTTAAAAATATAAAATATCATGAGATTTGATATTATTAACTTGATTTGATTTAATTAAAAAAACTCATATAAGTGAAAAACAATCCTGAGATTTTAAAATCGATTGGCTCTTTTCAAATATAGCAAAATGAACCAATATTTACAAATATAACAAGATTTCACTTTCTATCTACGATAAACCGATCAACTATTATTTATGGATAGATCAACTATTATCTATGTCACGATAGACACAGATAGTAGTCTATCGCCATCCATCGTGGTCTATCACAGATAGACGGTGTATTTTGCTGTTAGTTGTAAATATTTTCAGCAATTTTGTCATTTAAGATAATTTTCCTAAAAGATTTGATATTTTTATGTTTTAAATTTTATTTCTATAGTTTTATTTTAATTTAATGTGGATTAAACAAATATGATATATTTGGTTATTAAAAAAATATATCATTCACATGGTTTGAAATTTTGTTATATCTAGTATTTGATTTAAGATCCAAAATTTAACATTAAAAAAATAACCATTCACGTAAAAAATAAATGAGTTTCTTTAAAAAAAATAATAATAACATTTCAGAATATAATCTCTACTATAGGAAATATTTTTTTTTTAAAAAAAAAGACACATTTTATAAAAAAAATTATAATATATATATATATATATATATATATAAAATGTTATTATCTGCTAATATAATTTGATTAGAAATAAAATCAAATTAAGACTTAAAATCTTAATTTTCTTTATAAATAGCTAACTTCAACCACCCATTTTTCATCAAGTATCTCCTCTTCCTTTACTTTCTTTTACTCTTCCCAACTTCTTTGCTTTTAATTTTTTTTTTTTTGAAATTTTGTTGTTTTTCGTGTGTGTGTATATATATATATATATATATATTATTTTAAATGACAAAACTGTTGAAAATATTTTCAAATAATAGCAAAATATTACCGTCTATCTGCGGTAGACTACTATCACGGTCTATCGCAGACTATTGTGACATAGACGGTAAAATTTTGTTATATTAGTAAATATTTTTGTTCATTTTTATATATATATATATATATATATATATATATATTTCGTTAATAGAAAATGTTTTTAAAGTTTTTTTTTTCATCTTCTTAATTTTTTTTGTTTGACCTATCTCTTCTAGATTTTGAAGAAGATACACCTCTCTCTTTCGTCATTTAATGTATTTTTTTTTTCCCTTTTTCCCTTTTTCATTTAATGTTTTTTTAAATGTTTTTGTAGTTTTTTTTATACACGTCTCACATATTGAAGATGGTGGATAAGAAGACCTTGGCAAAGTGATAGAGAAGAGAGTGATTGATTATTTTATAATTTTGTATTTTTTTTCACTTTTTAGTTTTTGCAAATGTATACCAATGAGTTCAAATATTTATAATAATTTTTACTATTTTTATATTATTTTGTACTTTTTTTTCTCATTTTTGAAAAAAAATTAAAAAGTTTAAAATAAAAAAAAGATGTTTGCAAATCAAAATAGATTAAGTTTTTAGATTTCTATTTGCATAGAATAAAAAACAATATTTTTGTTTAGAATTAAAAAAAAAAATTAGAAGATAATAGAATATTAAAAAATAATTATTATGAAATTTTAAAAAAAATAGAAAATTAATATTTTACTTTAAATTAAAGTTTGAAATTGAAACAATTATATAATTCAAATTAATATATATATATATAAAAGATTATCACGAAACTAGACTCTTGGAAATTAATTTAAAGCTTTCTGGCTCCCTATTGTTGAAAAAATTGATAAGACATTAGACTCTTGGAAATTTTCATACATCTTGAAAGGAGGGCATTTAACTTTGCTACAAGTCGTTCTTAGTAACCTTCCTACTTACTATCTATCGTTATTTCAAGCTCATGTCCCATTTACAAAGAAATTGAGAGACTGATGAGAAATTTTCTTTGGAAAGGTTCTGAGAAAAATGGTGCACCACACCTTGTCCGATGGGATGTTGTTACCTCTCCTAAATCTATGGGTGGCTTGGGCATCAACAATCTAAGTCACAAATTCTGCTCTATTATGCAAATGGATATGGAGATATTTAATTGAAAAAGAAAATCTCTGGAGGATTGCTATGGCATATTGTGGATGATCATGAAACTCTTTTCTAGTACCAAAATTGGACTAATGCTGGTTGTTTCTATCAAATTGCCAACAGATTTTTTCCTCTAACTAATAAATCGTTGATATATGTTCAAGATGCTTGGGACTCCCAAAGCCAATTGTTGGAGATCATTCCTTCATCGGCCTTTATTACATAGGGAATTAGAGGGATGGAACTCCCTTACAATCATTCCAACCAGTCCTACTGATCATATAGATAAGATTTTTTTGCAATTTATCCTCAGATGATTTTTTCTCGGTTAAAGCCATGAAAAATCACCTTCGTGGTTGCTCCGCATTATAAGCTCTAGTACTTTGTGGTCATTGCTCATTCCCAAAAAATGTAAATTCTTCCTTTGGAGTATTCTCCACAATGGCCTCAACACTGTGGATAAATATAAGAAAAGGAACCCATCTATTTATCTTAATCCTATAGGAAAAAATTAGAATCTTTAGAGCACATCTTCATCTGACGTAGCTTTACACAGAATATCGCTTATTACTAGGGACCACCACACAACCAATATACTCCATAAATGGGCTTCTGGGCCATTTTCTTCAACTCGTATCTTAAAGAGTAACATCATGACTGCCATTTTATGGTGTATTTGGCTCAAGCGGAATAAAAGAACTTTCAAAGGCATTGATAGAAATCACAGCCATCTTTGGGACGATATCATCTCGATGGCTGCCTTGTGGAGTACCAAATCTCCTCTTTTTTTGTAATTATGATGTCTCTGTCATTGCTTTGAACTGGAAGCTTTTTTTGTAGTCCCTTTGCCTTTGTTGTTTCTATTTTGGTCTTGAGCTTTCTTCTAGTTCTTTGTATATACTCTTTTTCATTTGAATGAAGATTGCTAATAGTATTGGGGGTATGACGAGGGTGCTTATAAGGAGGTGTCAACCTAGTTGAGATGTCCCAGTGCACCCCTGATCTCTCCTTCCTCTAGTATCTTGTTTAAAAAGAAAAAAGGATTATCATGAAACTAAAAAAACAATAGTTGGCTTAAATTAAAGTTTGAAATGAAGTAATTAAAGTTTAAAATTAAGAGAATAATCAAATTATCCAATCCAAATAAATGAAAAAAATTAGAAAAATATTTTGATTTAAATTTAATCTTTAAAACTAAGAAGTTAATAAAGCATAAAAAAAATTGTTTTTTTTTTTTTAATAATAAATAATTATCATAAAAATTTATAATTAAATTTTATTTTAAAACTTGACCCACGCAGTATCAAACTAGTCGAAGTGAAAATGCATTTTACCTTTAAAACTCTCACAAGTACAGAGATATGCAAAAAAGAAATTTTAATGATAATTTTACTTATTTTCTGCTACCCTAAATATGAAGTAATTGGCCTTAAATGCTGAGAAAAAATATCTTCGATATTTGTATGATACAAGACAAAAGCTTTGAGAAAGAAAACTGTATATGTTTTTATTAGTATTGGAAAGATCGATAAATTTTGGCATGTCAGCAATTATTGGGAGTATTACATAGGAGTGGATGCTACTTTACAAATGAATGGATGCCACATTTATTATATATATACATATATGTGATATATGATAACACGTGAGTGAATATCAAATCTCCAACACTAAAGCACAAAAATATACATATACACATACACTAATGATGTGTGTTCTCTTTTATAATACTTGTTGAATACAATGCACGTACATTGCGCGTGTTTCATGAATATATTTATATTATTAAAAGGTTAAATAAAATAAATATTTATTTATTTTGAATGGGACAATTTGAATAATCATCTTTTTAATTTTAATTTAGACGATGTGATTGTCCTTTTAATTTCAAACTTTAATTTAAATCAAAATATTATATTTTTCGGTTTGTGTATAAAGTTTTTTTTAATAATCCTTTGTTAGTTGAGAGAAGAAGATTTGATTATCCTCCTAATTTTCTGTTTTCAAATTTAAATTTAAACCAAAATATATTTTTTTTTCATGCAGATAGAAACCCTAAAAATCTATACTCTTTCATAGATTTGTAATGATTTTCTTCTTGATTTTAAACTTTATTTCAAACAAACAAACAAATATATATATAGACTTTAAAAGAGATATCCATTACGAATAAGCACCACCCAAAAGGCTACGCACACAAGCATATCTACTTTGATACAATAAAAAAGCAAGAAGGACAATTACCAACTGGCTCACAACTCTTTTGATTTGACACAACCCGATCCCAATTTGTGAGCAACATACAAATAAAAAATGCAGAGAAATTGAAGGCCCTTAATATGAGTTTTGAATCATCCAAGCTTGAATTTCCTCCCGAATTACACCTAGTAGAGAGGAAACCAGACCATGGGAATGAATCACTTTGAGTAACACTTGCGAATCCTATTTAACTTAGATATCAACGTGAATCAACATGAAATTAAAGCAACCACCACCACTAGCCCCCTAAGAGTTACACAACACCGCTCCAAAACGCACCCCACTCGATTGAGGATACAGGCCACATCCATGTTTACTTTGAGAGTGTGACCCTCTGACTCCTTCCATCCAAAAACGTCCGACACTAATAAAAACTCAGTCGACTAAAAGTTTCTGATATAATCAACAAATCATTCAACTCTCTCCTCAAGTGGCAAGATAAGCAATTATGGAGCTAAAATATTATCCTTTTGTCAATCAAATTTTACCCGTAGTGAATTGGTGGGTTTTTACAAAACATTTGAAAAAGAGAAAAAAGTACAAAAGTGGTAAAAAGTAGTAAATTATTATAAACCCCTAAAGTGTGCATTTACAAAATTTAAAAAGTGAAAAAAGAAACTACAAAAGCATTAAAAAAAAAAAAATCACTCTCTTCTCTGTCACTCTGCCGACCTCTGAATTGCTTAAACCTCGAGAAATTTCTTGAATTTGAAAGAACAAGAGTCTTCTTCTCCACTATCTTTAATATGTGAGGATCATATGTGAAGACTAGCAGGGTGAATATGGGTGCATAAAAAAAGAACTACAAAAGCACATAAAAAATAAATTACATTAAATTACTCTATACAGTCATGTAGTAAAAAAAAGAAATTAAAAAGAGGACCTACGTTAAGCAAAAAAGAGGAGGTAGTAGAAATAAAGGAAAAAATAACATTTAATAAAAGGATAACTGAAACAGAAAAATTTGAGTCGATGCCTACTTTTAAGTTGGAAAAAAAATTGGGAACGATGTTGCTATTAACAAATTTTTTAAAATAAAAACATGAATGCTGCAACAAAATTTCTACAGGAAATGAAAGAAAAAAACATGGAGAGAGCCAATTAACAAAACTAGTTTTTTTTTTTTTTAATTAAAAAAAAAAAAGCGAGGAGATATCTAATAGAATATGAGAAGTTTAATTTAGTTATTTGTAGATAAACTTAGATTTCAAATCCTAATTTTATTTTATATTTTGAACCAAATTATATTTAGATTTTATTTTTTATGATATGATTTTATTTTTTATGCTTAAAAAAAATTAAGGGTGGTTAAAAAAATGATTAAGAAAAATATAATGATGATATTATTTTGAAATAAGTAAATGATTAAATAAATTGTATAATCTTTATTAACCAAATTCCCTGATATATCCTGACAACAAACAACTAAAAATGGCAAAAGGAAAATAAAAAAGTTCTTTGCATAAGCCACTTTTAGATAGTAGAGATGAGGTGGTCAAAATGCAATATTAGCTTCTCAATGGAGTTCATGCTGCTTAAACAAAGAAAATTGTAATTGGTAGCAAAAAGGGAAAAAAAAAATATTTGCAAATTTAGGAGTGATTTTTTAAAATTGTAAATATAGCAAAAATAAAATAAAATAAAATATTAGTGTTTCAATAGTATATGAACATTCATTCTAAATAAAATTTCAAACATAATATTGGTGTATATGATAGCACTGAAAAATGTGCTATCTAGTTCTGCTTAATTCGAGGTTGTTTCCTAGAATTTTAGATGTTTATTTGGCTATTTTATAGGTTTCGAGCACCTAATGAGTAGAATCGGGCACTAGCAATGTAGAGAAGACTAACATGACCAAATTGCCTTTGAAGCTCTAGCGCAGCAGCACTGTTGCGCGCTTTTTCCCAAGAGTATAAAGCTACTAAAACGTCCCTGGCCAATACTTTTAAGAAAAACTAAATATAATATCAAACATTGTAAAATGGGAGCATAAAGTGTTCCTATATATATGTATATAGAATCTGTGACATTATTCCTTTACTTCTTTTGCAAAACTTCATAATTATTTTATTATGTAACTTTTGACAATTTCGAATTTCTTATAAATCAAGGTTTGAATTATCACCCTAGCTGTAAGGCTCTTAAAAGAATTTATTTATTTGAGTAAAAATTGAAGCTTTCTCTTTTTATTTTTATTTTTTTACAAAAATATAGTAGATAGAGGATGGAATTCTAATTTTTATAAATAAATGTTAGGTGAATTATCCTTAAATTAAGTTCATTTTTGATAACGTAAGCAAAACATTAAGTCAATGGTTGTTAATGATCAGAGTTGCGTGGATACAAGTCCCTAGGTTAAAAGAAATTAAGTCTTTTTTATTTTCATTTTTACTTATTTTTATTTGTTTTAAAATAAAGTTAGAGAAAGGAGGAGGTTTCTTCCCACGTGGTCAAGGAAGGATGTTAGAAAGGTCGTGGATGAGCCTAGAACATAGGCTAAGACTCGATTATTTTTTTTTTTCTTTTTATTTTATTTTATTTTTGTCCCGATGGTTCTTTTCCTTCCTTATTCTGGCCCCAGCTCTACTTTTAATTTCTAAATTCTTTCTGTTTTTTTCTCCCATTCTTTTATTTTATTTTATGATAATTACTTAAGTTAAATTCCTATGAAAACATTCAAAAATATCTATTATGGTGTTTAAGTATGTATTTTTATATTAAAGTAAACTTAATTCAACAATAATTGATCTAGTTTTTTCCTTAAAAGTCGAAAGTTCATCCTTATAATTGTCATACTAAATAGAAAAAGTATGTATTATTATTATTATTATCATCATCATCATCATCATCAATGAATTTTTATAATGCCCATTTTGGCGATTAACCATTTTAATTAATGAATTTGTTCTCATCGTTATTTTGATATACGTTCATTTAGTTAACAAAAAATGCGATTATTTTTTAGTACAACATAAATGTAGAGTAGGTCTATTTGAATCTTTGACGTTAAAAAAATAGAGTACATATCAATTACTATTAAAATATATATCATATATACACATACGTGCTATAAAATGTATGCAATAGTAGTTTAAATAGTGTGACGCATGAGCCTATATTAGAGTTGCATAAGATGGTTTTTTTTTTTTTTTTCAGATAAAAGTCGGTAATTCTATGTTTTAATTTCTCATTTTTCTAAAATTGATTTTAAGATTTTGTAGAAATTTTGAAAATAGTCAAATCTTTTATCATGACTTATAAAATGCATAATGAATATTTAAATAATTAAAGTAATATAAAAAATTTCAAGATTTAATGTTTAAAAATAATTTCATGTAGTTTAAAACTTTTATGGAACAAGAAAGAATAATCAAGAGAGACTAAATTTTTTCTGATCCATATAAGTATAACTCAACAGAAATATTTATAGTATCTAAACTTTAACTAAAGACATATATCATAATAACCCTAAAATAAAAATATTAAAAATTCAACCTAAAATTAAATCCTAAAAATTAAGACTTATATATATAAATTCAAGTTCGGGGAAATCAACTATATATATATATATATGCAACTGGCCTAACTAAAATAAATAAATAAAATTTAACCCAACCAAACTCTTATGGTTTGGGTTGGATAATGTGGGTTGTTCGAGTTGTAGGGTTATTTGAACATCCTTATAAGCTTGAAATATGTAAAAGACTTAAAAAGTGTAAATCTATATTAATTGGGAAGGAAGTAACATTATAGGAGTTAAAATATAGGACATCTTCAACCACTTGTTCTGATACTATCTTAAATTATCGATTGACCCAGAAATTTAAATTGTTACTTATTCAAATTTAGGGATTAAATTGTATAAATTTGAGTGTAGAAAGAACTAAATTATTAGCAGCAAAAATTGAAGATTAAATATTTGAGTGTTTATGAAAAAGTGACTAAAGAAAAAAAAGTAAAAAAGAAGTATTCTGGTACAAAATTCACGTGTGAAGTTGGCCACTTTGTTGTATTGTGAGTGATTTTTTTTTTATTTTTTTTTCTCCCGATGAAGTTATCCTGTTGATATGGTGAAACACGACAAATGGGATATTCATGCATGAGGTCTCTATTTCGATGTTGACTAAAATTCCACCATATCTCATTAATATATAACATCCAACCTCTTTTGTAATTGTGTGATAAATTAATTGAAAGACCTTTTTCTATATCTTCAAACAAAAACAAGACACCTTTTCTAAACTCTTTTTCTTATGGGTGTTATATATATATATATATTTATATATTTATTTATGTCACTATATGAACAATTGAGTCGGTTCAAATTTAGCGGCTCTCATTTCAAATGAACTTCGTTTAAATATATATATTTATTGATCTGTCTCCCCCTTTGTCTCCCAACTCTTGTGCTAGAATTTATCTTAATTGAAATTGGATGGCCCACATAAAAAAAAAAAAAGAAAGCGATGGGAAAGTTGTCCAATTGTATTAAGAATACAAACTCTTTTTTGCTTTTAGTTTTTAAAAATTAATTAAGTTTATAAACATCTATTCCTCTTTCAATATCTTGCTTTTTTTAATCTATTTTCTACTAATGTTTTTCAATATTAAGTTAATTTTTAAAAACTAAAAAACATAATTCTTAAAAATTTATTTAGTTTTTTGAATTTAGCTAAGAATTAACTCTTTTTCTTAAAAAGATGAAAACTATAGTAAAAGATTGAGAGGAAATAGGTTAAACTAATTTTCAAAGATAAAAAACAAAAAAAAAAACTAATATTTCGTTTGATTTTCGCTTTTTAATTTTTTCTCCAAATTTTTTGCTTTCTAATCTACTTTTTACCTATGTTTTAAAAAATTAAGCAAAATTTTGAAAGCTAAAAAAAAATGTAATTTTTAAAAACTTGTTTGTTTTTTTAATTTAGCTAAGAAGAATTAACCTCTTTTACAAAAAAGCCAAAAAAATCATTATAAAAAATCGGGAGGAAATAAGTTTAATTTTCAAGAACAAAAAATCAAAAACCAAATAATTACCAAATGAAACGGAACCTTAAACGTTACCAACACAACAATGTATTGAGCATCTAAACTTAAAAATCAAACTCTAATAGATTAACTTAGTATAAAACACATATTATAATATATATGGAAGATTTCAACATTTTGACTTCTTAATCAAATATATATATAACACGAAGTAATAATTATAATACTTAAGTACTCACCCACATGAGAATGAATTATTGATTTTTAGACCACATAAGGAATAGGGTTGAGAACGAGAGGGATTTTCTTACGAACGGTGAGTCCATTTGCTTCTTCAACATCCAATGATTCACAGCCATTAGGAAGCTTCCAATCAAACCAATAGAGAAGATTAGCCAAAGCAAATTCAAAAGAAGCAATCCCAAATGACAATCCAGGGCACTTTCTTCTCCCACTTCCAAATGGAATGTACTCAAAGTGTTGGCCTTTGTAATCAGCTGAATTAATTTTGTCCATAAATCTCTCTGGAATGAACTCATTTGGGTTATCCCAAGATTGAGGGTCTCTTTGAATGGCCCAAGCATTTACAAATACTCTTGTCTTTGATGGAATATGATAACCTTCAATCTCCACATCTGTTGTTGTTTCTCTTGGCACTAAAAGAGGAACTGGTGGGTGAAGTCTTAGAGATTCTTTAATGACACACTGCATGTACTCCATTTTCTGAATGTCTTCACCTTCTATCTTTGATTTCTTGCCAATTATTGTTCTAATCTCTTCTTGGACTTTCTTCATGATTCTTGGTTTTCTCATCAGCTCTGCCATTGTCCATTCCAATCCTGTTGCTGTTGTGTCACTTCCCCCTACAAACATGTCCTACAGTCCAAAATTTGAAAGTTGGGCTGCCTTTATTGACCAAGTTAAAATACTATTTTATCTTTGTCAATTTAATATATGCATTTTCAATAAATTTAAATTTTAGTTTTTCAAAACTAATTTTTAACAAAATTGGTTAAATAAATAATAATAATTTTTTTTAAAAAAATATAATATATAAACATGATAATAGTTAAAAAAAGAGAAAAATAATAAACTAGTTGTAAATACCAAATTTAAGTTTTATTAAAAATATAAAAATTAAAATGGAATAAATTTTAAATTACAGAAACTAAAATGAGAGTTTAATAGACTAATACTCCCTAATTTCTTTTTAGAAAAAAAAAAATACACATTTTTAATCATTAAAAAATTTTCCAGATGGTCTAAACAATCCAATCAACCTAGATTAAATGTGTCATATGACACAATTTCATTAAATACTGATCTGACTACACAAAAACGATGATTGTAGTCCCCAAATTTGTACCATCTAATAATTTCCATTTGGAAAAATTCAATGTTAATATTGCTTTAATTTATAGCTGATTGAACTGCCTAGGGCTTCACAAATTGTTTAATTAAAAAATTATTAAATTAAGACATACCATGTGAGTGACTTCAAAAGATATGTTAGATGTACGTTCCCTAATAATTAGGGCAGACAATTTCATAACAAATTTATAATTTATATTTTATGCACCAAACAGTGTATATTAGTTGAAAATAATTTAAATAATCATGTAATAATCTAGTCAAAAGTTTTAATAGAAAGAGAAAAAGAGAACTAACCAAAAGGATTGCTTTGAGGTTGTCGAGAGAAAAATGATAGTCAAGCATATCATCCTGTTGAAGTTGTAGCATAATATCCACAAAATCCTTTTTAGATTTATAATCATCAATGTTAATCCCACCTCCTCTAATAATCTTTTCCTTATGTTCTTCAACCACTTTACTGAAGAACCCATCTAATATCTTGAAGCAATTTTTCAATTCCCAATCAAATCCTCTAATCACATCAATAATCCACCCAAATGAAGGGAAGAAATCCTCAACACAAAACGCCGTAATTAACACCATAACCCTCCTCGATATCTCCCCAAATCTACTTTTTCCATTTTCATCCTCAAATTTATCTCCCAAAACACATCTTGAAACAATATTATTGGAGGTTTGAAAACACAGGAGTCCAAGATCCACACCCTCACTCCCACTCCCACCATTATTAACACAACTCTTACGAATCCTATTAATAAGAACATCAATTTCTTCATCTCTAACATACTGAAAAGACTCAACTCTTTTGACACTAAAAAGCTCAAGAGCACAGATTTTTCTTGCTTGTCTCCAGTACTCACCATATGGGGCAAAACCCACATCTTGGCATCCATAAAGCAACGTTCTTGCAGCGGTAGTTTGGGGTCTGTTGGAGAATTTGAGGTCATGAATTTTCATGACTTGTTCGGCCATTTTGGCTGAGGAAATTACAAGGACGGGAGCTTGGCCTAGCTTGAGGAACATTAAAGGGCCATGTTTTTGGGAAAGAGCTGCCAGGGATTGGTGTGGTAAGGCACCTAATTGATGAAGGTTGCCAATGAGGGGAAGCTTTGGGGGTGAAGGAGGGAAGTTGGGAGTTTTAGGTGCTTTGAAGAAGAACAGCTTTAGCGAAAGTAAGAAGAAGAAGAAAAGGTAAAGTGAAGAAGAAATGAGATCCATATTTCTTTTTCCCACCTGATCATTCGTTTGGTTTGAGAATCTCTACTTCTTTTGGGCTTTATTTATAGATAAATCAGTATAACTTAGGCTATATCTAAATATTACTTTTTGTAATTAAATAAATATATAAATTTATGTATGTATGTTTAGGAGTGATTTTCATATGAATAAAATCATTTTTACCATTGTCAAAAAAAAATTTCAAAAATGGATTTTTGATAGATGTTGAAATTAATTTTAGAAAGATATAAAATTATTTAAATTGATTTTTCAACAAATAGTTGAAATGTGGTTTTAGTGAGGTGTTGACTAGGAATAACCTCACAAAAAAGGGTGTTTATGGATGCACTAGCCTAGTTGAGTGATGTCAAGGTGGGCCTAGTGTGTGATCCCTCTCTCGCTTTGGTATCTTGTGGTTAAAAAAACAAAAAGAAAACCACACGAAATTAGCTCCACTAGTGTATTGGTATTTTTAGTAATTTGGTAATTCTAAAGTCATAAATCAAATATGATAAATATTCAAAATCACTTTAATTTATTTTTTTTAACTTTATTATTTTTTTTTAAAGGTGTTGATACCAAAATTTGAACAAAGTAAATCCGTACCTTGTCCAAATTTATAATTCAAGTAAGAACGCAACCTACAAAAAGAGAAGGATTTACACGTTAGTGTGGTGTTTGCCACATAGACTCTAATGCTTAAGTTAGCAAGTAGGAAATTTTTGTATATGAGTGGACTTATCTTAGGTTTTTTCACCTATTTGTTGTGTTTACTGACCTAGGTCTTCCTTCTTCTATGGTTTCTAAGTTAAATCTAGACTCTACGGTTGTTACTTAGATTGGGCCAACTGCTGGATTATGATCTCGGGGGTCTCCTTTGGACTTGGCCTTAGTTTAGGTTGAGACTGAGCATGATGGCATGGTCTAGGCCCATGCCACTCTTCCTTCTCTAGCCCCTTCTTGGCCCTAAACTCTTTTCTTTTGGCCGAGTTCTTGCTATTTTTTTTGCAAATATTGATTATATCCTCTAATCCCAAAATACCCGTAACAAAAATTGGAGTCTTTTAACTTTGATTTGTAACAAATTAGTTTATATACTTTCAAATTTGTATTAGTTCTGTCTTTGAACTTCAACATGTGTAACAATTTAGTCACATAATTTCGAATTTGTAACAATTTAACCTCTATCGTGAAAATTCTCATTAAACTTAACCGTCAATTTTGATTATGTAACAACTTTGTCTTTATAATTTATAAAAAAAATTATACTCTTAATCAATTTATAAATCTACACGGGCAAGAAATTTCATTAAACTTAAAGAGTGCTTTTATGATACTAATTGGTATATGTTAAAGTTCAGTGATTAAATTGTTACAAATTTGAAAGTACAAAAACTAATCGTTACAAAATAAAATTCAGAAACTAAATTGTTACTTTCATGAAAATTCAAAAACCAATAACAATATTTAATCTTTAACTTTTACTAATTTTTACTATCTTACATATATGCATGACAACATGAGCATAACTTAATAGGTTAGAAAGTGGGCCATAGGTGTACAAAAGTAGACCTAGATCCAAAGTAAAAAAGAAACAAAAAAAAAAAAACTTAGGTGCATGCTAATTTGGTACAGTATAATCACTCAATAAAAATTTTGCATGTGGCATGTGGCAATTATATTTTAAAAATTTAAATTATTATTACTTTTTATTATTTTATAATAAAAAAATATAAGATATAGCTGTCGTGTGAACTACATCTAATCATTGCTCAAAAGAAAATACATATAAGTAATCTCCATCACCATTAATATATATTTTCAAAAAAAATAGTCAACTGTGTTAGGTTATTGCTAACTTGTGAAGAGCACGGTGGCACCTTACAGTCTTATCCACTCAGATTTGCATATTCTATATTTGGAAAACATCTTAATTTTTTATTCAGTTTTTCTTTCGTCTTTAAATTTTAAAATATTTTACATTTAATCCTTAAATAACATTATTCTTTAAAATACCCATTTTGCATGCATGAATAAATTTAAAAAATTTAAGTTTTAGTATTGATTATTATTCGGCGTTTATTGTTATAGGAATAATTATTGGTAAATAATGTGGTGGGAAATTAGTTATATTGGGTAGTAAACTCGTGGACCGGGTCCACGAGTTTATAATTTTGGGTAGATTTGGACTAATTTTTCTTTTTAACCTTTACAGTTGTAAACGAATTTAAATATGTCGTTTCGTCCAGAAGATTTAGTTATTATTGAAGCTGAAAATTGTGCGGATAGTGACATTGATGTAGAAATTGATGAATTGTTTGGAGAAGAAGGAAATATAGAAAATGAAAATGAGTTGGTTCAGTGGGAGATATTTACACAGATAGAATGGGAAATTACTGATTTAGTTTGTGAACAAGGATCAACCTTGGAGGAAAGGGGAAAATGTACAGATAACTCTAGTATAATACAAAAAGGAATGTTATTTGATACGAAAGAAGACCTACAAATGGCAGTAAAAAAATATTGTGTGACCGAACACTACCAAATATCTGTGGTAGAATCGAACCAAGATATTTGGTATGTGCGATGCAAGCAATGGGATGAAGGTTGTAGGTGGAGGTTGTGTGCATGTCGGCGCAAAATCCATGGGATGTTTGAAATTACTAAACTTGGAGAAAACCATACTTGTTTATACACAGAATTGGCACAAGATAATGCACAACTTGATTCTAATTTCATGAGCATTGAAATTCAAAATTTAGTTAGAGCTGATCTTAGTGTGCCTATGGTGGTACTACAAGAAGCACTTAAAAAACAGTATGGATATGACGTCAAATACAGACGTGTGTGGGAAGCTAAGAAAAAAACTTTGGTTGCAGTCTTTGGTGATTGGGAGAAATCGTATTTAGAACTTCCGTACTGGTTGAGTGCTGCTGTGCACTACAATCCTGGTACACCAGTAGATTGGCATTTTCTCCCTTCTGATGTGCATGGTAAAACTATATTTGGTCGCGTTTTTTGGGCATTCGGTCCTGCAATTGAAGGGTTTAAGTACTGTAGGCCTTTAATTCAAATAGATGGAACTCATATTTACGGCAAGTATAAAGGGAAATTGCTCACTGCTTTGTCTATTGACTCGAATGGGCATATATTTCCTCTTGCATTTGCTATTGTTGAAGGGGAAAATACATCTAGTTGGTCATGGTTTTTGTGGGCATTGCACGAGTATGTTACTGACCGGGAAGGGATTTGCTTAATTTCGGATAGACATAGAGGGATCATTGCAGCAATTAACAATGAGGAAATTGGTTGGGCTAAACCTAAAGCATGTCATCATTATTGTTTACGTCACGTTGCGAGTAATTTCAATTCCAAATACAAATCAAAGCAACTTAAAGATTTGGTGTTTAGGGCTGGAAATCAACACCAAAGACGTAAGTTCATTCGAAACATGAAAGAGTTAAAGAAATTGAACCCTGAGCGTCTTGAATATTTTTCTGATATAGATTTGAATAAATGGACCCAATCACACGATAATGGGTATCGCTTTGGGTGGATGACAACCAATGCAGCTGAATGTTTGAATGGGGTATTTAAAGGAGCTAGAATGTTACCGATCACATCGATTGTTAGGTTAACATTTTATCGGACAATCTTATACTTTGAACGCCGTAGACAAGAAATAAGTGAAGCACTCGATCGTGGGGACATGTACACAGAATATGCCATGAGAAAGCTTAAAAGGTGGGAGAAACGAGCAACTGCACATACAGTACGTCAGTTGACAAGGAAATACAAAGTTTTGAAGTTCGAACTGGCATCAGTATGGTTCCTCCCTACAAAGGCCAAAACATACAAGTAGTGTGCCTGAAAGAGGGGACTTGTTCTTGTAACAAGTGGCAGTCGTTCAAGATTTCATGCTCTCATGTAATTGCAATTTGTAATTACATGCGTTTGTCATACGTGCATCTGATTGATGAATACTATAAATTGTCTCATTTAAAGTTATGCTATGAATGTCGCTTCCATCCAATACAACACCCTGACTATTGGCCAGAGTTATCATTTGCGAAAGTGCATCCTAATGCAAACTTATTAAGGGAGCATGGTAGACCCAAAACTTCACGAATTCATAATGAGATGGATTGGCGTGAGGCAGGCACGAAAGTTCGATGTGGGATATGCAAGGGATCAGGGCATAACAAGCGTACCTGTCCACTCCATAATTTAGGAGCTTCATCTTCGAGTCATTCATAGTTTAGCAAGCAATGTATTTTGTTTATTTAACATTGTAATGAATTTTGTTTATTAAACATTGTAATGTATTACGTTTATTTAACATTGTAATGTATTTCATTTATTAAACATTGTAATATATTTCGTTTATTTAACATTGCAATGAATTTGGTTTATTTAACATTGTAATGTATTTCGTTTATTTAACATTGTAATGAATTTTGTTTATTTTAATAGTGTTGAATATAGATCCTGGTCCATCTAACCCTGTTCAGCTATATCTTCAAAACACTCACCGATCACAGACAGTATGGGATAATGCATCCACCGTGGTACTATGTTGTCGGAGAAGAGAGGCAGTTTCCCAGCATACTATACCGTTCGATGAACGTATTGTGCCTTATCTACAACAGGCCAGTTTTATTGGAGTTGCATAAATTGGATTCATACAGTTGGACTGACACCTCATTACTGCTTTAGTAGAGCGTTGGAGACCGGAGACCCACACATTTCATATGCCTGGTGGGGAATGCACCATTACGCTGCAGGACATTGCAGTACAATTTGGGCTACCAGTGGACGGAGAACCAGTTACTGGTTCGTTGCAGCATAATTGGAAACAGATCTGTGAAGATTTCTTAGGCGTTCGACCACTTAACTTAAAAGGCTCAAGGTTGAGTCTCCCGTGGTTAGCCTCTCAGTTTACAAAATTGTCTCCTGATGCCAATGACGTTAGTATACAGAGGTATGCACGAGCATATATTATGCAGCTTATCGGAGGCTTTCTGTTTGCTGACAAGTCCAACACGCTGGTGCACTTAATGTTCCTCCAACTACTGGCCAGTTTTGAGCAAGCTGGTAATTATTCGTGGGGTGGTGCTTGTCTTGCATGGCTGTACAGAGAATTATGTCGAGCTAGTCATGCACAAGCTTTGGATATAGCAGGCTCACTGATACTACTTCAAGTATGGGCCTATGATCGATTTAGCATTGTTGCACCACAAGTCCAATTACAACCTCCATAACATTTTCTAGGACGTCCACTCAGTGCCAGGTATTATTTTCTGTATATATTAATTTCTTTGTCAATGCAATTAGCAAAGTATTTAATTGTTTTATATCCATGTGATAGATGGAGCGGTGTATTAGTTGCATCTGAACAATCAGCAAACATGTTGCTGGTATATCGCTCAATATTTGACCGTTTGATGAAAAATCAGGTAATAATAAATATGTTGCATATAACTGAACATTACATATGTTTTTAGGTTCTAATTATTCTTGTACATGGTTTCAGATCAATTGGACGCCATATACACCACATGTTATGTCGCAGTTGCCTGATTATTGTCATGATGGACAAGTCATTTGGTTGACGATCAGCCCACTTATATGCTTTCACACCATAGAGTGGCATCAACCAGATCGAGTGTTGAGACAATTCGGTATGCGGCAAACAGTACCGACGTTGTGTAATACACTCCCTCAACTACACCAAATCGATTTAAGAGGTAAACACGACCAAAACTGGCGTCAAATTCATGCAGAGTATATATCATTTTGGCGTGCACGTCATGGCCGTTGTGCACAAGGAGAAATAATAAATGAGTCGGATGTGTCTAATGATTATCTGTCCTGGTACGACTCTATCACAAGAAGATTTATTACACCTGACGGTGCCTGCTATTACTGCATGGTAAGCATCTTATTATGTAGTGTTTTTCAATTACATGCTAAGAATATTCTTTTATACTTATATTTTTTTTTATCGTGCAGAATAATTTTGTCCACGATGTGCACAGTTACTCCTTAGAACACAATTTACCAGAGTTGAGTTCAATGTGTGAGCAAAACATGGTAAATGTTGAAGAAATCATTCAACATACAAGGAGGCTCAATGTTGCTGATACTGATCGAAAACGTATTTGTCGTCGACGACAGAGACAACGTGACGAAGGTGTTCCAGAGCAACCCGATGACCAGGAACCTCCCATATTACAACCAGACATTGCATCCGGTTCTGGCCATCAACAATAATATTATGCACACAATGAATTTCCATCTGTCGTCACCCAACAAGATATCGACGAGTAATCCACCAGCAACAACAAATTGAAGTGTCGGTGCCTCGTCGTGGACAACGTGCGCGAAGAAGACCACCATGTGGCACTTGATTTGTATTATAAATTTTCTGATTTGTATTAACTTTTTATCTTTGACTAAATGAATTAATGATTTTCCATTACATTTTCAAAAATTAAGAATCAATGAAACTAAACAATAATTGATGAACACAAGTAATAAGCAAAATTTCATTTAAGTGGGTAATTAATTAATTAACTTATTTATCATGGGAAAAAAATCGGACGTTTTTGGACGTATCATGGAAAAAGAACGGGGGTAAGAAGTCTTTTTGATCAAAACTCGAACCATAAATACTATCCGAAATAGTGAAGAGTGCTTGATAATATTTCAAGCCTTGAAAGCCTGTGAATACTAAAGCTGAAACGGTAGCTACTAAAGCGTAAACTACTCGTTCCTCCTTCCCCGCGATTATAGCATGATACTTGGTGTGGTTAAGGCATACTCGTGGACCGGGTCCACGAGTTTGGTGGAAATCGTGGACCGGGTCCACGACTTACTTACACGACGACCGCCACGTAGCAAATTTGACTGAAATCGTGTACCGGGTACACGATTTCACCACCCCAATTCTCAAATTATTTTCCAAACCACCCTATTTTTGTCATTAGTTTCTAAACCACCCTATTTTTCGATTTTTTTAAAAATAATATTATTCTTTAAAATACCCCTATTTTTTTAAATAAAAAAAGAGGGAAAGATGTGATATATCTTCTTCTAGACCTAAAAAAGACGCCTGAAGCAGAAAATTTGGAGACAATGCTTCTATAGCTGTATACAAAAACTTAAAAGCTTAAAGAAGAAAAAGAATCATGGGAATGAATTAACGAAATTAATAATAATTAAAAAAAGAAAAAGAAACAAGAAATAAAAAAGAAAACCAAAGAAATTTGAGAGATCAGGTTAACAAAATTTAAAAAATAAAAATAAATATATGATTTAAATAAATTATTTAATCTTTATTAATCAAATTACCTAGTATATTCTTGTAACTATCAATTAAAAGGGGTGAAAGGGAAAATCAAAAGTTTCTCCACTTATGCTCCTTTTAGATATTACTAGTTGGAACTATGTGCATTACAGAAAATAAAATGATACACATATTTACTTAATGAAATTGTTTATTTATTTTGTGTATATGAATTCCGTCAAAGATTCAAACTTCATTTTCATTTTTCCATAAAGCTTTAAAAAAAAAAAAAAAAAGAATCCAGTTAAATTTCAAATTTATGCAAAATTCTTTTCCATTTCGAAAAGGTCTAATATATATTTTATGTCCTCTGTGCAAAAATATTTTATTTTCATAAGTTAGTTTGGACTATTACTCAAAAGGTCATTTTTTTTCTTTATATATTTTTTAAAAAAATCATATTACTCGAAACAATTTTGAATTAATATATTTTCTATTTTTCTTTTAAGTTTTCGATTTGCTTTTTTGATATCTTAATTCAAAATTTTCAGAGAAGAAACAAACAAATAATATTTGTATTTATAATAAGAAAACTTTAAAATAACATACTGGATCCTTGAGAGGATTGGGTCATACACAGGAAAAAAAAAATCAAGGAACGATAAAGAATCGTAAACCTTCCAATAGATAAACTACTTGGCTCCCTGACAACAACATCAATTTGAATGACGAGAGAAAGGGTTTTATAAACCTCTCTCCATCAATCAACTACAATTTGAATTTTGCCGATTAATACAATCCTACTTATACTGTTTAGTAGTACAAGTGGCAAAACTAGAGTTAGTCAAATATATTAAATTTATCAGCAATATAAATGAATGCATTATTGACAAATATATTAAGTATATCAGTCAAACACATCATTATCTAGTATATCAAATATATTAGTCAAGTGTATCAAGTGTGTTTCAGGTGTAACAAGTGTGTATCGAGTGTATCAGATGTATCTTTAAATCTTTTTACATTTTTTTTGTTTAAATTGTGGGTTGGGTTTGTTATTTGCCATTTTTGCAAAACTAAAAGGTTCGAGTTATGGGCCTAACATTAAGAAATTATTTTGCCCATTTTGCAACTAGCCCCTTTATTAATGTTAAATTACTATAAAGAACGTTTATAAAATACTATGAACCAATAAAAAAACCATGAACAAAACTTTTTGATGGAACTTGCATACCTTTGTGTCAACAAATATGTTTTTATTGACAATTTTGTGTGTCAATTTAAATATAAATATTTATTGATGTTTTATATGTATTTTTAAATTAATATTTATTTTTAAGCTTTAAATTAAGATTTTATTGACGATTTAATGTCACAAGCATCAACAAAAAAAAAAAAAAAAAGTGTGTCAAAAAAACTCAAATTTATAGTAGTCATAATTCAAAATAATCGTCATTGGAGTTAGTGAAGTGACCATCGTTGGAGGTCGTTCGAGTTAGCCATTAAAAGTGGTGGTTGGATGTTGTTGGAGTTGGGTGCATACGATGGTTGTCGGAGTTGGCTGTCGGAGTTGGTCATCGAAGTTGGACACCGGAGATGGTGGCTGAAGTTAGACGTCAAAGGTGGTCACCGAAGATGGTGGCTTTTCTCAATAATCAATGAAGTTGTGAGGAAAAAAAAAAAAAAACAAAGGCAAAATGTGGAAAAATAAAGGGCGATTATTGAATATAAAACGAAGGTGATAACAGAATTGAAGGGGGAAGAAAACAAAAGGTTATTGTACCTATGCAATGGATTAATGCGAAGTATTAGAAACAATTGCCGAAAACGAAGGTGAAAATGGGCTTGAACGACAAATGAAAGTTAAGGCACTTGAATGGAAATGAAGACAAAAGGCATGGCTTTTTAGTAATTAGATCGGACTATAATACTTTTTATTTGCTATGTTTGCAAACTTGAAAACAAAGAGACACGGGCCTAATTTTTTTTTGGATACTTTTTGCTAATAGGACAATTGTCTTTTTAACCAAATTTATTTTATTTTTGGAATTTAGCTAAAGGAGAATTAAAAGATGAGAACCATGGTAAAAATCGAGAATAAATTAAAAAGATTTAATTTTAGAAAATCAAATAATTTAACAAACAAAATCTTAAATATTACCAATACAACGATATATTGAGCATTCCAACTTAAAAATCAAAACTCCAAATACATTATTATTATTATAACTTGATATACAACCTATATAGAAATAAAAGATTTGCACACTTAACTTCTTAATTATTAATAACAATATAACACAAAATAATAATTATAAAGTGGACCACAATATGAGAATGAATTATTAATTATTAGACCACATAAGGAATAGGGTTGAGAAGGAGGGTGTTTTTCTTGCAGACAGTGAGTCCATATGCTTCTTCAACGTCCAATGATTCACAGCCATTAGGAAGCTTCCAATCAAACCAATAGAGAAGATTAGCCAAAGCAAATTCAAAAGAAGCAATCCCAAATGACAATCCAGGGCACTTTCTTCTCCCACTTCCAAATGGAATGTACTCAAAGTGTTGGCCTTTGTAATCAGCTGAATTAATTTTGTCCATAAATCTCTCTGGAATGAACTCATTTGGGTTATCCCAAGATTGAGGGTCTCTTTGAATGGCCCAAGCATTTACAAATACTCTTGTCTTTGATGGAATATGATAACCTTCAATCTCCACATCTGTTGTTGTTTCTCTTGGCACTAAAAGAGGAACTGGTGGGTGAAGTCTTAGAGATTCTTTAATGACACACTGCATGTACTCCATTTTCTGAATGTCTTCACCTTCTATCTTTGATTTCTTGCCAATTATTGTTCTAATCTCTTCTTGGACTTTCTTCATAATTCTTGGCTTTCTCATCAGCTCTGTCATTGTCCATTCCAATCCTGTCGCTGTTGTGTCACTGCCACCAACAAACATGTCCTACAATCCAAAATTTGAAAGCCGGGTCAGCCTTCAGTGTTATTAGAGGAATGATTAGGTAGAATCATGCACCAAACCACCTAACCCCATGTTTACATTTTTATACACTCAAAACAAAAATCAAAAACAATTCTTTTTTTTGCCACGTGTCAAACTTTTATTGAGCAACTGCTTGAGCTACACAAAGAGAGGCCCCGCCTAGATAAAACTTAAGTTTTTTTTTTTTTTTTTTTTTTTTTTTTTAAAAATAATAGATAACCT
>QLSR01000052.1:1258132-1276429 GCA_031780015.1 Citrullus colocynthis
AAAAAAAAAAAAAAAAAAAAAAAAAACTCCCTTTCTAATATGGCCCAATTAATGGATATTTTTCAATTATTTTATGGGTTCAGGACTCAAAATATTGTAGAATGCAATGTAAAATAAGACAATATTTTTAAAATCTTATTTGCCCAAATGAATTTGTTTAAACAATATTTTCAATTGAAGATATAAAATTTGGTCACTATTTTCTAAATGAGTGTTGTAGGGCGTTAATACTTTCTCCATAAACAAATGACTCGTGAACTCAACTCTAGTTTTTGCAGACAATTTTTATTGTTTTTTATTTAAAAAATTGTTTATTTTATTTTGGTATCCAATCACACCGTAAAAATGATTGGTGACGACTCTTTTTTTCTTTTCTTTTTAACCATTTTCGAATACATCAATTGCTCTACATTGTCTCTCGAGCACATGGCAACAAATACCGATTCAATCTTCGATCACATCGGTCGTAGAATAAATTCCCTTTCTTTATGATTCAAAATCTATATTACTATTATTATTTTGATTATGTTAATTAGCAAGGCTAATAATAACAGCAACAACTAGGTCATTTATGGATACACTACTCTAGTAAAGAAGATAAAATATTTTCTTAAAGCTACTTAGAGTAACATCTAGTATTTCATTTTTTTAGATTGGGAAGGAATACAAATGTTATAACTTTTGATTATAATGTTTACTTTGCTGGAAGAAGAGAATTAAATCTATACATATTTTTAAAAAAATGCAGCCTAATCACTAGGTATGGCTATAAAAAAATTCAGCCTAATAATATTGTCGTAATATTAAAGACTTAAGCATATATTTAGTATAAATTAAAAGAAACATACTCATATACAATCTTGGTTGCGAAACATACTCATATACAATCTTGGTTGCACTCATTTTTTACAAATTTATCTGATTATCTTTTGCCACATGACAAACTTTTCTTTTAAACCGACAACAATGAATACAACTCAAGATGCAAGTGAGTACAAGAGTTTTCTTATAGTATTATTAATTAGGACAGCATACATGAAAATTGGTTAGACTAAATAATTATATGGTAATGGGATGAGACGAAGAGGAATTTTCTTGTGAACAGCGATTCCATGTAGTTCAGTCATGTCCAATTCTCCTCCCATGTCCTCAGGCAACTTCCAATCAAACCAATACAGAAGATTGGCTAACACACATTCAAAAGAAGCAAGCCCAAAGTCCAATCCAGGGCACTTCCTTCTTCCACTCCCAAATGGAACCAACTCAAAATCTAAGCCTTTGAGATCAATTGTTTTGTTTTCATTCATGAATCTCTCTGGGATGAACTGGTTTGGGCTCTCCCAGATTTTGGGGTCTCTTTGTATTGCCCAAACATTCACAAACACATTTGTTCCTGATTCCACATGGTACCCTTCGATGTCCACCATGTCTATTGTTTGTCGAGGCACAAGTAGAGGAACTGGTGGGTGTAATCTTAGAGATTCTTTTGTCACACATTTCATGAACTCCATTTTTCTAATGTCATTTGTTTCTATTTTTGCCTTATTTTTTCCAATTATTGTTCTTATTTCTTCTTGGACTTTCTTCATGTTGTTTGGGCTTCTTATCAACTCTGCCATTGTCCATTCTAATGCTGTTGCAGTTGTGTCACTCCCACCTACGAACATGTCCTACAATTCAACAAAGTTGTCACAATGGGTGATTGACAGTTCTACATATTTGGATGTACAAGAAAAGAATTCTATTGATTTTTATGGAACATACGTAGATATTTAAATCTATCTAATAATATTATGTGATACGACTTGATTGAATAATTTTTTTTATGTATAGAATCATATGTTAAGGGGCCAGAACTATAAATAATACCTATATATCCTATCTATTAGTAGGAACCTCTCATACTACTTAATTAAATAATAATAATAATAATAATAATACCACAATTCAACTAACATAGTACTTATATTAGTAATCTTGGAGTCGGAGATTCAATTCTCATATCCCACTTATTGTAAAACAAAAAGCAAAAAACAAAAAAAGAAGAACATTATAAGTTTTTGACAATTAAGAGAGTGAAAATTTTGAAATAGGAAAGAATAATGGAGAGATTTTTGCTTTTCTTTGTCCAAAGAAAAATAAATTTTAAATTTTTTTATGATGATACCAATATTTAGGAAACTATAGTAAATGTAAAGAGACACCATACGAAGGAGTATGTTGAAGATTCTACGTTAAATAAAAAATAAAAAATTTCACAATATTTATAAGATATTAATTTTGAGATAGATTTCCATTTAATTTAACAAATATTATCATAAACTAGGGTACAAATAACTTACAAATGACTTTTTTTAAAAAAATTAAACACTTACAAATGTATTTCAAACACACCATGAATAACTTTTTACAAATGCAAGAGTTTATCCATCTTTGGGCTGTCCAACTAGTTGTTTAACTATAGTTAGCAACCGAAAAAGATGGATACAATCGAGATACACCTAATCATTATTTATTAAAAAAAAAGTAATAAAGTAGAGAGAGAGAGAGAGACCTGGATTATGGCTTTGAGGTTGTCCATAGTAAAATGATAATCGAGCATGTCATCTTGGGGTTGCAACATAACATCCACAAAATCCTTTTTATGATCATCAGATTCACCACTTCTCAGCTTTGTGATGTGCTCTTCAATCACCCTATCATAGAACTCATCCATTTTCTTAGACGATGTTTTGATTTCCCTAACTAACCCTCTAATTACATCAACCCATCCAAAAGCAGGGAAGAAATCCCCCACACAGAACACTGACAATAGTTCAATTATCCTTCTTGACACATCTCCATATTTACACTTTCCATTTTCATCCTCAAATTTCTTCCCCATAACACATCTTGACACTATATTACTTGAGATTTGAAGGAACAGTTGGGTAAGATTCACACCCTCAACACTACAATTAGCTGCCTTACGAATGCTATTGATAAGAACATCAACTTCTTCATCTCTAACATATTGAAAAGACTCCACTTTTTTAAGACTAAAAAGCTCAAGAACACACATTTTTTTGGCTTGCCTCCAATATTCACCGTTTGGGGCAAAACCCACGTCTTGGTTACCGTAAAACAAGATATTTGAGGCTGTAGTTTTGGGCCTGTTGGAGAATTTGAGGTCTTGGTTTTTCATTACTTCTCTAGCCATTTTTGCTGATGATACCACTAGAGTTGGGATTTGGCCTAGTTTGAGGAGCATGAGAGGCCCATATTTGTTGGAAAGAGATGCCAATGATTGGTGTGGTATAGTTCCTAACTGGTGAAGGTTGCCAATGATGGGAAGTTTGGGTGGTGAAGGAGGGAAATTGGAGCCCTTTTTTTTGCCTACTATCAACAGCTTTAGCAAAAGGAGGAAGAAGATGAAGAAAAGGCAAAAGGAAATAGAGATGGGATTGGCTTGAAACAGCGGTTGTAGTTGTAGCCAAAGTTGTTGGGAATTTGAGGATTGTTTCATTTTTTCTCTTTTTCTTATTTGTTATGGGATTCTTGAAGCTTTGTCTTTCCTTCTCTAAATATTTATAGTGAGTCGTTTGAGATTGTTTTTGAGAGGAAAGTGTGCTTGTAAATCAATGGTTAATAATTTAGATATGCGCATTTGGTAGTCACTTTGAAATGTTTACAAATTATTATTTTTAATAAAATATGTTGGTGTCTACATTCTATATAGTTAAAAATAATTTTGTCATTAAAGGGTTATTTATTTATTATATTTAAAAAAAATTATTTTTAAACTTTAAATCAAAACTTCAACATTCTAGTATAACACGCATTTCTTACTAGTTCCTATACATTCCTGAGTTATGTTCTTTACAAGGGATTTTAGAAGGTCTTGAAAATATTAAAATACGTTTCTAGTGACAAAGTTTTGAGTCTAGTTTCTATATGGTTTCTAGGATTCAAAATGTTATGTACACTTTAATCCTTAAATTTTGAGTTTGAATTCAACTTAGTGGTACATTTCAAAATGTTTGAGTTTTGTTTCATTTTTTTTTTTTTTTTGAAAATATTAACAAGGCAATAGAGATCAGGGGGTGCATCGAGACATCTTTACTGGGTAGACACCTCTCTAGCACCCTCATCACGGCCTAAGACCAAAAGAGCTTTATTGATTGATAAAAGGATACAAAGTGAGCTAGAGATAAGCTCTGTACATAAGAGCATAAGAACAAAAACTAGAGAAAAGCCTACCAGTTTAGAGATATAGTTGCTACATCATATGAAGAAAAAAGTGGGTTTTTTTTACACCATAAAGAGGATAAATTTAGAATGTCTTCCCACAGATGAGTCCTTGGTTTGTTTTTATCCTGAAAAGTTTGGCCATTTCTTTCTATCCAAATGCTCCACAGCGTAGCTCCAATGAGATTACAAAGAAGGGTGCTTCACTTGGTTGAAATTTTTTTGAAGAATGAGTAGATTGAGAACTTCTTCAATGTTTTGGGGGTATATACTGTTGCTCTTCAAATAGCTAAAGAAGTGGGCCCAAATGAACTGTGAGTATTTGCAAGTAATAAATAGATGCTCTCCTGTTTTGCCATGGTCCTTGCATAGAATACACCAGTTGGGGTTGATATGAAGAGATGGATGCCTTCTTTGAACCTTGTCCAAAGTATTGATGCCTTTGTGGAGAAGAGACCAGGTAAAGAATTTACACTTTTTGGGAATATTATTCTTCCATAAATACACCACATCCACACATTGGGAGGTTGTTGTTGGAGGTTGTATAAGTTATCCTTGAGAGATCTTACCATAAAGGCCCCATTATGTGAAAGATTCCATGAAAGTTGATCAGGTCCAAAAACAGTAGGAAGATTCCAAGACGCAGAGACATCAAACCATATAATCAATTCCCTTTCCCTTAGTGGTCTTCTAAAACAGGGGTCCCAAGTATGAGAGTCATGATTCCAAGCATGCATCTTTAACAATGATGTGTTGACAGTTAGAAATAAAGAATAACTTGGGATATAAATCCTTTAAGGAGCCTCCTGTCACCCAATTATGGAACTGAAACAAAGTGTTAGCGTCGTCTCGAATACATCTCCGAATATGATTGTTGGCAAGAGATTTTTTTTTTTTTTTTTTTTACTAATTTGAAACCAAGGTGCACGGGCACTAGCATGGGGATTTCTTATAGGAATACCATCAGGGGAAATTTAAGAATATTTACTATTGATTAGAAACTTTCATAGATGGTTAGGTTCATTGTGATATCACCAGACCCATTTTCCAAGAAGGGCATCATTAGTAACTTCTGTCAATCCCGAGACCATTTTTTGTTAGGTTCATTGTGATATCGATAGACTATTATTTGTGATTATCATGCCACAGATAGACACTGATAGTAGTCTATCGCGATCTATCAAAGTCTGTCATAGATAGACTGTGATATTTTGCTACTATTTCTAAATATTTTCAACAGTTTTGTCATTTAAAATAATTTCCCTCAAACAAACTCAAATATGATAAAATTTAAGTTTTTGTCCCCGTTAAATTACATTCTAAATCATAATTAATATAATATATACAAATACATTCATAAAATCTTTACAAATAAGATATATAACTATGTAGGTACCATAGTTTTTCTTTGATTACTATTAACTACTACAAATTTGGGTTTTGTTGATGACAAAGAAAAATCAAGAACGACATATTTTGATGGCCAAAAAACATCAAAAAATCTCATAACAAGAAAGTCCAATCATCAAGAAATGACGTTTTCTTGATGGCCATAAAACGTCAACACAAACACTATCTTTGATGGTCATGGCCATCAAGATAGGTTAGGTTGATGTTTTTTGGCCATCAAGTATTGGAGCTTGCCCATCAAGAAAGGCTATTTTCTTGATGGCCAAAAAACCTCGACACAAACCTATCTTGATGGTCATGGCATAGGTAAGCTTAATGTTTTTGCCCATTAAGTATTGGAGCTTGACCATCAAGAATGATAGTTTTCTCGATGGCCAAAAAATGTCAACGCAAACCCTATCTTGATTGTCATGGCCATCAAGATGGGTTAGATTGAAGTTTTTTGGCCATCAATTATTGGAGCCTGACCATCAACATAGATACTTTTGTTGATACTTTTTGAATGTCAAAGTAGATTATTGTCCATCAAGTATTTGTAAATAACCATCAAGAAAACTCTTTTTATTGACATTTTTTGGTCATCAAGACAAAAGTATTACTGTGTGTTTTTATTGATGTTTTTTTGCGGTCAAGAATCAACATTTCTTGACGTTTTTTGGCCGTCAACGATAGCAATTTGAGGAAAAAAAAATCTAGTCATTGTGACCCCCACAAGCAACCTGTAATCAACCCAAAACTGTTTTATACCTACAATTTGCATTCACCCCAAATAACTTAGATACAATTTTACACTCACATTACTCAATCAGAATCATATAATTTGTGGTTTAAAAAAAAAAAAAAAGCAAAAGAAAAAAAAGGTGCAAAAAAGAAAACGTAGAGAAGAACAAGAATCCAATCTTTCAATGAAATAGCGGCACCTATGGGTTCTGAAGAAGAGGTAAAAGAAAGAGCTAGAATAAAAAAAAATAATGTGAAAAAAAAAAAAAAGAAAGGGATGGAGCTGAAAAGGAAAAAAAAAAAAAGGATTGCAAAAGAAGGGAAAAAGAAAAAAAAAGGTTGAAACCGAAAGAAGAAAAAAAGATTGCAAAAGAAGGGAAAAAAACAAAAAGAAAGAAAGAAAGGGTTGAAACGGAAAGAAGAAAAAAAATGTTGCATAAAAGAAGAGAGAAAGGTAAATGGAGAGCAAAGTAAATTTTAACTCCACTCCTCCCAATTTGAGAAAATTCACCAACAAAATTTGGTAGCAATTAATGAGTCATCAGGTTGACTAGTAAAAGAAGGGAGATAATCTCTTCCAAATTTAGAAGGTGGATAATGACTTCCCTCAATCCAATTTATATGGTTAATCTAAGTCCTAATTAATTTAGGGTTTTAAGTCAGATTTTTTCTTTCCAAAGAAGGGAACTTGAATCCACTTATTTTATATTTATGCTTTCTCCTTCAAGATGAAAAAAGATTTAGTATTGATGTTGAAAATACAAAGCATTCCAAATCTACCTAGATTTCATTTAAGTTTTGGTACATATCAAATTTTATCCCAATCATCTAAATCTTAAGTTTTTATCCTCAGGCCAAATTAAATTAAGGGTAAAATCTCAAACTTATCTCAAGTTAAAATTTGACCATATTCCAAATTTTATTCCAAATTTAGAGTTCTTTTTTCAAAACCAGTATGAGAGTTTTTATTGTCTTTTCTTTTTAGTTAATATTTCATTATCACTTAAATTTTAAAACTTGTTTTTTTTTTTTTTTAATATTTTATGCACACTCTCTATAATTATAATATTCTAATTTTTTTTAATTTACAATATATATATATATATGTCATATTATCTCAGCCCAACTGATTTGGCAGTGGTACTCCAAACAACTTTTAAAGATAAAAAAATTGGAGATATTTTTAAAATATTAGATATAGAATAAAGTGTGAGAATATATAAACATTTTAGAGAGAGAATATAGTTATAAATATAGATTATAAAATATTGAGAGATAAAATTTAGCGAGCATAGAATAAAAAATAGAAATAAATAGCGGATATAGAGGCCACAAATTTAGAAGGGAAAAGTTTGGTTTTTTCCATAATTTTTAGGATAAATAAAGTGATATAGGGAGAGTATTACCATTTATAGTCTTTTTTGGATTCTTTCAAAAAAATAATAATAATAATAATGTTAACTATTGTCAATACAACATTTAAAATTAAAAGTTGTTAATCAAGAGTTATTGATATAATCTTTTTCCTTACGTATCGAAGGTTTTATCTCTCATTTTGCTGTTGTACTAAAAATAAATAAATAAATAAACAAACAAACAAATATATATATATATAATGTACTAAGTTGTGCAACTATCTTTAATTCAAATAAAAAATAAACAAGAGAAAAAAAAATTGTTTTTTTTTTTTTTTGACAGAAGAGTTAATCTTGAACTTTATGTTAGGTATATATTTTTATTATAAATTTTTAATTCCTTCAAATAAGACCTGTACTTTAATAACTGTGGCAAATTTGACCTTATATTGTGATTTTGTGATTTTGTTCAAATGATCATTAAAATATATTTTTTATAAGGGTTCGGTGAATTATAAAATATATTTTTGATATATAAAGTTAAATCAAATTTTAGTAAAATACAACATTTGTATTTTTGTTAAATGTTTGAGTTTTTAAAAATATCATTAAATGATCTGTTTTGAGATTGTTTTGTTTTCTTGATGGCCAATTAATGTCCACCTTCTTCCTTTTCTTGATGGCAATGACAAATCTAAAAACTTGGAATCTACTTTCTCTTGATAGTCAATTAATGTTCATCTCCTCCCTTTTTTTTATAGGCAATGACCATCAAGAAAGAGTTTTCTTGATGGTTTTTTACAATGAATCCAAAAATCGGGAATTCATTATTTGGGCTTTTTCTTGATGGCCAATTAATGTTCTATCTTCTCTTTTTTTTTTTTTTTTTTATGGGCAATGACCATCAAGAAAGAATTATCTTGATGGTTTTGACCATTAACAAATCCAAAAACTAGGAATTCATTATTTGAGCTTTTTCGTACGTACTTTTCAATCAAGAAAAATATTTTTCTCGATGTACATGCACATCAAGAAAAAAATATAAACTTTTCTTAATGTTCTAAAACCATCCAGAAATGTAAATTTAAATAAATAATAATTTTAATAATTTTAAAACATCTAAATTATGATTTTCTTGATGGTTTCTTTTCACAACCATCAAGAAAACAAAAAATCCGTCTATCAAGAAAGGCCAAATTTTTTGTGATAAGTAATAAATATAGACACCAAAAAAATAAAGAAAATAAATAAAAATCTAGGATACTCTTAGCCCTATGTAAGAAAACGTCAAACCATTCAATTCAATCAACCTCAATTCCCACAATCTCCCCATATTTTACTTGGCTACCATAAACATCACCATTTTCCTTTGAGGTTCAACAATCCTGGCTGCCCACCTAACATCTTTCCCTAAGTATCATGATTGTGATGTGCTTTATAACATGCTTTTTCTGGTTTAAAGTTGAAATTTACCAAAACAATAATTTACTTCATCTTATGTATAAGTAATTTTTTTAAAAAGCATAGTTGCCCACATTTATTTTGAAAGCTACAACAACCACAAACTTGTTGGGAATGTAACCAAAGTTCTACATTGGGTTAAATAAAGAGGTGATCATGGGTATATAAGTGAAGACAACTATCTCCATTGGTATAAGATCAGTTAGGATGGAACCAAAAACAGAACCAACAGGGTCTATGTCCAAAGTGGACAATATCATATCATTGTAGAGATGTTTAGAGGATCGTTGTCCTTATCAAGTGATATTAGCCCAAAATGACAATATCATATCATTGTGGAGATACTTAAAAAGTCGTCCCTATCAAAACTAACGCTAGATCTTCCCCCACGAAAATTTTGTTTGTTGTTTTCTTTTTCGTTTTTCCTTTTCTTTTTCTTTTTCTTTTTTTTCTTAGGAAAAAAAAACAACAAAATGGGTATTACACATCATAATAATGATGAATTGATATAGAAAGATAGTGCATTTTTACGAACACCTTAAAATTTATTTTTCAACTCAATTCTAAGGATCTTTGATCACTAAGTAGATATCCTTATATATGACTCATAAAAATTATAAGGGTTTCAATAACCTCATCCCTCTCAACATATTCCAGGCTATTTTTCTAGTCAGGACCTTTACTAATGGATACTCTCTAATCACCAGGGGAGATATCTTTATATATAGCTTAGATAATTATAAGGCTTTCAACATCATCCCTTTTCATGTATTCCAAGCTATTTCTCTAGTCAAAACCTTTATTAATGGATCTAAAAGATTATCACAAGATTAATTTAATGTAATTCACATCAATAATCTTATTATTTCAAGATATGGGATGATGGTTTCTCCCACGTCATTTTAGAATTTCATATAGTAAATTTTTTAGCCAACTAGCTTCCTCAATAATATAGAAGCTAAAGCAATAAGAATCATAGTGGAATTGGAAATAATTTTTTTTTTTTTTTAGAAGATTTGTAACAAATACCATTACCTCCCAAGATTTTTTTTTTTTTAAAAAAAAAAATATCTTGCAATAGATAAAGAATCACCTGAGAATTAATTTTAACAATTAGCATCAAAAAGTCCTTTTAACAAAATAATATTTTGTATAAAGTAAATCATGATATTGGGTTCCCGACAAATATTTCATAACACAAATGGATGACATAAGCTCTTTACTTGGCTTTCATAAACCTATTAAAAAACTCCTACCACATATGTAATATTAGGTCTATATAGTTACCACAATCAATTGTATATAGTAGGTTGCCAAACACATAGCCTACTCCTTTTAATTATGTGAGATTCAATTAAACAACTAAATTAGCTATACCACCAAAATTCTAAACATATATATTTCACATTTTAACTTCATAAGCAAACCATATGGTGGTAACTCATACAAAAGAGGCTCATTACTTCATAATTACAACAAACATATTATTATTTATACTCACTCAATACCCAATAATTAAGGAAACACCAAAAAATTACACACAATATGGAATTGCTATAAGATTGAGAGGAAGTTTCTTGAAAACAGAGAGCCCATGTTGTTCAGTCATATCCAACAACTCCCCATCTGGAAGCTTCCAATCAAACCAATAAAGAAGATTGGCCAATCCATATTCAAAAGAAGCAATCCCAAATGACATTCCAATGCACTTCCTTCTTCCACTTCCAAATGGAATGAACTCAAAGTCATGGCCTTTGAAATCAACTGATCTCTTTTCCTGCATGAATCTCTCTGGGATGAATTGGTTTGGAGTTTCCCAAAATTTGGGGTCTCTTTGAATTGCCCAAGCATTGATCCAAACCTTGGTTTTTGATGGAATTTGGTAGCCTTCGAGGTTGACACTTTCCATTGTTTCCCTTGGCAGCAATAGAGGAACTGGTGGATGGAGTCTTAGAGATTCTTTTATAACACATTTCATGTACTCCATTTTTTGAGTGTCGTTTGTTTCAATCTTTGCTTTTTTTCCAACTATTGCTCTGACCTCTTCTTGAACTTTTTTCATGGCTGTTGGATTTCTCATCAGTTCTGCCATTGTCCATTCCAAACCTGTTGCTGTTGTGTCGGTTCCACCTACGAACATATCCTGCGTTTGCAAAATTCACTCCATACTTTAGTAATAATAATTTTCATCCAAGATACAACTTAAGGTGAATGCTTTTATTAAATTTATAGACGAAAGGTTAATATATAGAGACTATTTTTTTTTTTTTTTTTAAAAAGTTAACCATAAATATTAGTTTTAAGATATATATATATACATACTTTTTGTCCCTTTGACTTCATGGACTTTGATACTATATTAAGGAAACATAGGTTGAATCTCAAAACTAATTTCTAATTGGAAGAGTAACATATATATCTTATCAAGAATATGAAATTTTTCTATTTTTTTAAATATGGGAATCTTTAGTATGCATCTCAAGATCGTGTGTGGAGTGTGCTCCTTTAGGTGGGTAGCACTTTTTAATAGTTAATGACATGTATAACAATATTTTTAAAGAATTACAAATATAGCAAAATCTATCTATCACTGCAACTCCTACCAAAGATATAGAATAAATTCTGAGAGTTGGATCTACATTTTGTTATATTTGCAAATTCTTTTACATTCTACTATATTTGTTAATACTTTGGATCTAATTGGTATATTTACAACTGCCCCTTTAGAATTTATAAATTATGATACCATATTAGTCACCTTCATTATTGGCCCGACTTGATCCTAAAAAGTGAAGGTCGAAGCTCAACCTAGATCCAAGCCCTTGGGCCTAAATCATTGTTTGGATCGAGCTGACTTATTGGATTAGCTCATTGAGTAATAGTTATTTCAAAATCTATATGTATGTATATTTTAATTTTTTAATAAAATATTATTAAATTTATTAAAGTTCTATTTTTTATTAGTTTTATTTTGTATTTTTATTACTTTTTATTGTTTCATAATGTAAAATTTTATTTAATATTTAGTTTTCTTTAAAAAAAATTCCTTAATTTTTAGGACTTAAAAAAAGTTTTATGTTAATTAAAAGCTATGATATATTTAAATATATTTAAAAATAATATTAAAAAGTTTAATTTTAAAATTAAATAATATAATATAGGAAAAACTATATATATATATATATATATATATATATATATATATTTTGACTCTAATGCTATGACCTCTAGATCGATCCAAATATGGTCCAAATGGGTTGACCCATGCATCACTGAATTTTTTTAAATTGTGATTCATATGTAATCCAATAAATAAATCAATTGAACTCGACTAGGTTTGTAGCCAACCTTTAGACCTCAAGTCTATTGATGAGGTTGACATATATTAGGTAGCATAAAATTCCATTTTAGTTTTGAGGTAATTAAAGCGTCTATACTTTTTCGATGCAGAAGTTTTTCTTGCTTAAAAGAATTTAGGACAAAATAAATTTTTAATATATTTAGGTTTGAAGTTGATGTCTATTTAGTCTATGTAGTTTCAAATGATACGAGATAAATAAGTAAATAAATAAGCTCATCTACGTGTGTGTGCGCATGTAAGAGAGAGACAAGAAAGAAACAAACCAATAAAATTGCTTTGAAATCTTCCATAGTGAAACGATAATCGAGACTGTCTTGTTGTTGCAACTTTAGCATAATCCCCACAAAATCCTTCTCACAAGATGCATTATTATCACCACTCTTCATTTTTTCCCTATGTTCTTCAATCACTTTCACAAAAAGTCTATCCAATGATCCAAAAGTGGCTTTGAGTTGTCCATGAAATCCTCTCAACACATCAATCCATCCAAACCAAGGAAAAGCATCCCGAACAGAGAACGCCGACAACAGCACCATTGCCTTCCTTGTCACTTCTCCAAATCCATCATTTCCATCCTTAAACTTCTCTCCTAAAACGCATCTCCCCACTATATTGTTTGAAGCTGATATCAAAAGTTGGTTGAGATTGATCACACAAGATGAATAATCCTCACCAATCCTTTTCACAAGCTTTTCAACTTCTTCATCTCTAATATGTTGGAAATACTCAACTCTTCTGGCGCTTAAAAGCTCCAAAACACACAATTTTCTGGCTTGTCTCCAGTACTCTCCATAGGAAGCAAAGGCCACATCATGGCATCCATAGAGTAAGGATTTTGCAGCTGTGTTTTGGGCTCTGTTTGAGAAGATGGTGTCATGGGATTTCATTACTTCTTTAGCTAGTTTTGCTGATGAGACTATGAGAGTTGGGGTTTGGCCTAGTTTGAGGAGCATTAGAGGCCCATATTTCTCTGAAAGAGATGCCAATGAACGGTGTGGGAGGCTGCCTAGTTGGTGAAGGTTGCCAATTATTGGGAGTTGTGGTGGTGATGGTGGTAAGGTAGTTTTGGGATTTTTGGTGGATAAGAGTTTGAGTGAAAGTAGGAAGAAGAGGAAGAGGAAGAGGAAGATGAGAGGAAAAGAGATGGGATTGAAGTGAATAATGGTGCCTCCATATGGAGATTGAGTAATTTGTTGTAGAAGTTGGTGGAGATTTTTGTGGGATGTTGGATCCATTACTCTCTCTCTCTCTTTCTTGAGGGTATGGTTTTGTGTGATTTTCATAACTCTACATCAACCTCTATTTATAATGGGGAGGGGAGCAATTAACCCTTCATGTATGAGGTGGGAGGAAAAAAAATGTTAATTTACAAGTTTGAAGGAACTTTTAAATTTATATCCATTTAGTTGTATATCTTCAATTTGAGGAATATTTAAACGTTGCATCCATTTTTATGTATTTTTTCTCATTACAAAGAAAAAAAAAAGGTATCTTTTTTTAAATAAGAAAAAAAAAAGTTTACCACGTGACAACTTATAATTAGACATTTGAGTAGCTTGAGATACACTCAAATGTTTTCTTTTAATTTTATGTATGATAGACCAATTAATTCTTAAGGGAATGTTTAGGACACTTAGTTGGTTATTAGAGCCGGTGAATTATAATAGTCTATATAGATTATAATAGTATGTATTTAGGGTGCAGACTAGTTTAGTATAGTTTATAATAATTTGTGTCCGGAGTGCAAACTATTTTAATTTGTGTAGGAAATAGAAAAGAGGGAAAGAGATGATGAGTAGAAAATAGTAAAAAACTTAACAAAGAGATGTTTGAAATAGTAATAGTTTAGTTAATTGTAAATTATAGTAATTAGAAACACCGACCATTGTAATTGGAGGCTAAAAAATAGAATTAACTTGGATTGGGGCCAAATACCCCTAAAAATGTCAAATATGTCAAGAGTTTATTTGAAACAAATTGTATGTGATGCAGAGAAATTTAGATACATTTTAAAGTTAGTTGAACTATTACTAGTAGACAAATAAGATCTATTGCATCGGTCGTTTAGCCTTTTAACAGAAAGTTTTTAACTTGTAATAATTTAATTAAAAGAGGTGTCAAGATTGATGGATTAGACTACACCTTGTAAATGAACAAAGAATTGAAAATTTAAATATAAAGTTATAGATTATATAAATTGTTTGGCATATGTTGATCTTGTAAGTTATCTCAAAATGGTTTACTTCACCTAAAAAGGGGAAATCTAAGTTGAGGGATAAATCTTAATTTAATGAATGGTTGTTAAAAATTTTAAAAAAAATAAAAAGTAAAATAAAATCAATGTCTTTATATGGAATAAGGGGACCATCGGTGGAGATGAGGCGGTGAGGATAATGGAAAGAGATTAGGCGGATCTTCCGATACATGTTCCGACATTGGCGGCGCCACCGCATGCTAAATAAAATCCAATTTTTTACCATGCGTCGCATTACGACTTAGGAGTGTCTTTTTCTAATTAAAGGTAAAAGTTGGAGCCTAATTTAATTAAGTCAAAAGTTTAAAATGGATTAACCTTAGAGGGATTACTTTTCTTTTAAGACCTCCCCTAAAAAAATGCATTTTAAATAATCAAAATAACCATAGTTGAATAGATATTAAATAAATATTCGATATTGGATCTATCTTCTTAGTTTAAAGTTTTGCCAAAAATATTAAAATGAGTCAAAAAAAAAAAATTAGTTTTGTACCATGTAAATTTATGAACTTTAAAAATGTTTGATTAGAACTTTAAAAATACATTTTTTACATATATAAGCAATTTAAAAAAAAAATTAATTGATCTATCAAATTGAATTTATGTCTAATGAAATCTGAACTTTCAATTTTATGTCAAATATATCAATGCATTTTATAAAAATATTGAATAGTTAATGATTTATTACTCTATCATATACATAATTGAAAGTTTATGAGATATATACAAATTAAAAGTTCTACTTTACACTGTTTAACGTTTATGAACCAATTAAATACAAATTTTAAAATTTAAATACTAAATTTGTAATTTAATTGTTAAAAGAAAAAAGAATTGTTTTTGTTATATTGTAAGTTACTGCACCACTAAATGGTAATTAATATAAGTATTTTTTGGGTAATTATTTTAAATGAAAAAATTGCTAGAAGTGTAGTAAAATGTCACAATGTCTAGTGTCATCTATAGTGATAGCTATCACTGTCTATATCAATAATAGACACAGATATTTTGTTATATTTGTAAATAAATTGTCTCATTTTGTTATATTTAAAAACATCCCTTATTTTTTAAAATTAATATAAGGTTTCGAACCTTGGCCTATTGACGGAGGCTCGAGAGCATCAACCTCTTTGCTAGATAGCTATTTTGATAACAAAAATGGCATTGGCTTATATTGGACCATATTTTATATCATGTTGAAGTTAAATTTTAGGATTTGAACTTTCAAGTTTTTTAAATTCGCTAGTATATGGTAGTAAAGACTTGAACCTTTTAATTTTTTCTTTTTTTTAAGCAAAACTTGAACTATATCGTCAATGAGTTGAATAAACTTTCCTGTGATGCAAATAAAAGAGTTACAAATGATTAAATAATTTGAGCAAACACTTGATTATTGGTGATTTTTATTTTATTTTATTGTGAGTTCTAGTGACTCATTTTAAACATACAATAGAATTAGAAACACGTTATCTATTATCAATTTACATAAAAATAAGGGTGTTTAAATGACCTGACAATCCGAAGAATTCGGACTACCCAATCCAAGATGTAAGAGTTGGGTTGGGTTAGTTTCGTTCATGGGTTCAGCTTTTTCTATTATTATTGAGTTGGGTTGAGTCGGGATTTGACCAAAAAAAATTTTGGGTTGACCCAACCCAACCTAAATTTTACATATATATATATATATATATATTTCTCTCTATTTAAACTTTGATTAATTTGTGAATTTTTAATATTTTTTTTTAAATTGTTATGATGTTTGTCTTTGTTTAAAGTTTGTAATATATATCATAGATATTTTGTCTTAACATGTGAATTTTATGAGATTTTAATTATTGGTCATGTGTTGTAGATGAATTCATATATTTTTAATTAAATAATCCGATCACCCAACCCTTAAATTTCGGTTGGGTTGGATTGAAGACTTTATTTGAGTCGTTTGGGTTGCCAACCTAACCAATCTAAATTTTCGGATTGGTCCATAAAATACCCCTTAACCCAACCTACCCTACATAAAAATATAAAGTTTAAAAGAGAGTTTCTAGCAAGATAAAGAAAGATTTGTTGGTTATAATTATGGGAAGATAAGACAATAAATGGGTTACTCTTTGAGAATTTAATTTGTTGATTAAAAAGGATGAATTAATTCATTGTTTTATAAAGTAATTTATTTATTAGAGAACCCAAACAACTAAAGCTTTGATGCTTAGAGATATATATTCCTTTAAGAAATATAGTCTTTCTACAATTTCAGTTTTCTTCAATTCCTTTAAGAATTTATATTTATATTTTATATAAATTCTTTAAATCGTAGATCTATAAATTTAATATCGCCACTATCGTTAATAAGAAAAGGCGTTTTTCCGCAAATTGACCAAAATAGTATCCAATTTCAAACTAATATTAAAGACCTTCCAATATTACACTCTTTATTATTTGAAAAATAATACTATAAATACTTAAAAGGAAACAATTTCATAAAATAACTTCCATGTATGCCATGAATGGTGCCCAAATTTTAAGAAAAGTTATATATATATATATGCAATTGATGGTTTAAAAAGTAAATACTGGATTAAAAAAAAAAAAAAACTCAATTAGGCCTCCATGAACAGCTTAACCACCTATTTACTATCCACATTCAAAGCTCCTGCTTTGATTTGCAAACTTATATCGAGAAACACATGAGATGTTTCTTTCTTATGGAGAGGTACTGATACTATTATACTAATCACAATCCACACCTTGTGATATGGTCAAAAGTGGTGGCTCCAAAAAAAAAAAATGTGGCCTAGGTATTAGTATGACAAAGATTGTCGACACAAACCTCGAATAATTGTCCTTAGAAAAGAATTTATATTGTCGTAAAATATAACCAAGTCAGTCTTTCCATATATTTAGACATTTTGAGTTGATTTTCTTCAGCTCTCCTTTATACTCACTCTTTCAACGAATACATTTGGATTGGAGTATGATGAAAATACTACGAAAGTACCAACTTAGTTAGGACATTTGGGTGCACCTACTTGCCCCTTCTACCTATCGTATCGATGATAATATGTAAAAATTGTTAATCTGGAAAAGAAATTATGTTGAACTATTCTGAAAAATGAAAAACAAACAACTTTAAAAAAATAATAAACATATGTATGATGAAATTTTTGTTTTTCAAAAAAAAAATAATTCTGATAATGAACCAAGAATGTTTGTCTTTTTGCTAAAAATGGTATATTAAACTTACAATAATTGAAAACTATGAGGAGATACCTTACTCATATATGAAAAAGTAAATGAATGTAGGGATATCGACATAAATCCTTGAGATGGTTTCGTGAAGCTTCCTTAGTTCTTCCACTTTCATTATATAAGGAAAAAATCCAAAAATACAATAAACTTAAAAAGTCAAATTTTTTATTAAAAAAAATTCAAAAATGCCTACGAGCAAAAACCATTAGTGCCCTCTTTATTTCTCTATTTCCTTCTTCTCTTTTTTTTTTTTTTTTTTTTTT
>QLSR01000052.1:1276698-1297797 GCA_031780015.1 Citrullus colocynthis
TTTTTTTTTTTTTTTTTTTTTTTCCTACAACTTAATACCCTCTTATTACCCTTTTGGACATTTGCTTTAAAAATAAAAATAAAAATAAAAATGAGATGTTTTTGTTTATAAAAAGAAAAAATTAGAGATGTTCTAAAAATGAAAAACAGTTGAAAATAATTATAAATAATTTCATAATTTTTTATTAATAATAATTTTCCAAAAAATTAAATAGTTGAGCACGGATAAAAAGAGCATTCATATCTTACCTTTTAAGTTTATATTTTAAAACCTTTTGAAAGTCGACGAAGGTTATATTTTATAATTTAGCCTAATTGTTATTTTGTCATGTAGAGTACGTACACATTGTTGTTAATTAAACAAATACAAAAGGAATAGAGAAAATTAGAAGCATATCCTGCTATTCTGCCATAATCATATATTATATGTATGTCAACCACCAACTCAACCGTTCTCGTTGATAATTTTGCAAATACGTACACCCAATGTCGTAAAAATAAGTTAGTGTATATATCTTTCTAATCAAACATTAGGAATCATGTGCAATTAAGCAACTAGTGCTAGCATTGCAAAACTCTGCTTGGACTAAGCATGCATATATATTTACATCACAGCCAAATAGTCCTCTTCTGGAGCCACAGAGGAATGGCGATCGTCAATCAACAGACTAGTCCAGCTATACAGTTGCATGAAGACGATGGGAGAAGAGTGTAAAAAACTCAAATGCCAGTCAGTTAATAAGAGACAACACAGCCTACTATCTCCTCAAGGGATCCCTTGTAAAGAATGGGTGCCTTAGAGCCTCACGAGCGGTTAGTCTATGTGTAGGATCGTATCGAAGCAACCCTTGCACGAGATGAATCAATTCCCCAGCTGAATGGTCCACATGCTGCATTATCAAGTTCTGTATGTGTTTACACGAGATAATTAGTGTTAACTTGCAAACCAAACAGGTCCTATCCAACCTTTTAAGACACCATTAAAATACAAACCGGTAAACGAGCCAACTTTTGAACGGCCTTGATACTATCCCTCGAAGTTGCGCCTTCTGGCCAATCTAATCTACCTCTTCTCACATATTTTTCTGCATGCCGACTATGGATATACCAAAACAAAATAAATAAATACGTACATCGGCATTTGGTTTCTTGACAGCTTAAAAACAAGGGGGTAAAAAGGTGAGAATATACTCACTCTACTCTCTTCAGCATCTCCTGTGGCAATGGACCGAGCACTCGCTCCATCATTGCCAAGTGCTCCAAGTTTTCATGAGTTTGAAACAGTGCTTCACCCTAAAAATGATTTGGTATTGAAAATTCAATTACACAAAACCTTCCTCTATAAAGGACGTATTCACAGAGAAAAGAAGCACATACCGAGCACAGTTCAACAAGGATACAGCCAACACTCCATATGTCACAAGGAAAACTCCATCCAAGACCTACACAATTAAATATGGTCAAGCCATGCATTCAACACAAATCAGAACACTCGGGAAAACAAAAACAACAAAAAAAAAAATTGATCAAAATTCCTTACCAAGAATAACCTCTGGTGCTCTATAATGGCGTGTTGATACAATGTAATTCTGGTCTTGACGATCATATGTGGTGCTACCAAAATCAATCACCTTTATAGCACTAGACTTGGGCACTCTTTTGAAGTTAGAACTATCCCTTGGCGATCGAGACAAATTCTGACACAAAATAGCTCGTACGATCATCCTCAAGAAGATCAAACAGAATTTCAAAATGGAAACCAGATCAGAAACAAGATGGAAGTACCTTGTAGTCGTGTACTTTTACATAATCTGCGGAGACCAACAATATGTTCTCTGGCTTCAAGTCTGTATGTATCATTCGTAGATCATGCATGACTGGATTTCAAGGGTCAAATAAATTATTAGGATACAGAACACACAATGATAAGAAACTGACTCACACAATTTTGTTAAAAGTGAATGAACAAAGTGGAACACAACAGATGCTTATAACCAATTTAACATGAAAAAATGTGGAGTTCACGTTTAGCAACAAACAAAAGACACTAAGAACGGGAAAAGAAGAAAGGACTAGGTTCAATAAAATACTACACACATGCTACACATTCCAACAGTTGTCTGCCAATGTCACGAACTAGGTCAATGGGAAAGGAGCGATAATTGTTTTTCCGTAGAAAATCGTATAAGCTTGGCCCAAGCTTCTCAAACACCTGTTAAAACCATTTAAGTTCACCCACAAATTTTAACCCCCCATATTTGGTGGTGAATCGGGGAAATTAATCCATGATAAAACAGCCTTATACTTACAATACAGATATGGTTACGATAGTCAAACCAGTTCCGTATTTGAACACAACTGCAAGGAATAAAGCCATTTAACCATAGCCACAAAGATGACAAAAGCCACAGAGTGCCAACAACGTTATAAGAAAGAGTCTAAAAACAAAAAAGAAACTCACCGGTTGCCACCTTTATCATGCTTTCCAAGCTGTTGCAACACTTCAATTTCTATCATAGCTGCATCACGATATTTCCTGATTCCACGCACAATTTTTATTGCAACCATTTCCTTTCTTTCTCTGTCCCAGCATTCCAACACCTGTCCAAAAGTACCTTCTCCCATTTTGCTATGTATTTTATCTGCCATCGAAGAAATGAATTGACTGGGTAAGAAAAAGAAACGATCAGGAAAAAGTTGACAAGTCCCTAAATCTCGCTAGTCCTAAACCATTCCAAAAAAGTAATGATTTTGAAAAACATATCAAATGGCAGATGAGTTCTGTTTTGGGAAAAGTAGATGAAGGTAAAGATGATGAATACTCTTTTAAATACAATCTTAAGTTCAAAGCAAAAATTAATAAATATAGCCATCATTTAAATAAGCAAAGGAACTAATTAATAAGAGAAGAATGCTAGGATGATCAATTTTATAGCACGTAAAAGTTTCTTTAATCATAGTCAAGTGTATTTACAGCGAGAAGTTAAATTTTCTCCAAGCGCAAACATGTAATGCCCATCTTTGTCATCTTCTCGCCAGGGGGGAGAACCATTTCGTGCCACTCCCTTAACAAATAGTGGATTAGAAGAATGATCTGATGGTGCTCTTGTAGATGCAAAGCTTGGAATATTCGCAATCTCTTGTCCACAACATATTCCTACCTGGGCCTACACACAGTCACCCATTCATATAAAAGTTTGCCCTTCCTAAACCTAATATCCTCACCCAAAGTCCTCATTTTCCATAACACAAAAGAAATTGCAAGATTTTGTTGTATGAATACAGATGGGAGGCAAATTCTTGGATATATACAAAACATAAGCCAGATACATGGTAAACAGACACGGATGGTGGAAAAAAAAACGTAGAAACTCCTAGCTAAAACAGATCGTGGACTGAAGCAACAATTATAAGAAAAATCATCCATAAGAAGAGAGATTAAAGTTGCTAATAAACATCCAAATGAATAAAGGAAAATACTTACCTAATCTGACAAGCTAATTCATTCGAGCTTAAAAATAAAATAAAAACTCGTTAACTCAACAGATCGGTAAAGAAACTACAAGAACATATAATAGACTCCTAGAACAAAATCAAGAATCTTGAAAGAAAATGAAATTAAAATTAAAAACAAAACGTAAATCGGCCATCAGAAAAGGCAAGGATAATAAACAACGACGACAAACCGAAAGGCTTCTAAAGCTACGTTGATCAGAGATTATACCTCGGTGTGTGAAACTAACACATACCTAAACAAAGATAAATCCAGCAGATCTAGCTCTACAAAACCAAAATCAAGACAAAATAAAATCAGATCTGAAAGAGAGGATCGTAGATTATACCTTAGGGGCCTCGGGGACAACGTCCCAGCCCAAACGAGCCCTCTTTCGGGGCCTCCGATCAAGATGTGTGTGAGGAAACTCGATCATGCGCTCCATCTCCATGATCTCGCAGAAAGAAGCAGAGTCTTGAAAGGGAGAAGATGGAAGAAGAAGATTTCTGTGGGGTTTGGGAAGGAGAAGGAGATGAGAAGAAATATTCTTCCGCAGAAGGAAATTTGTGGAATGCAATTGAAACGCAACCCTAATTTTAACCTAACAGCGAAGCATGAGGAGGATGAGAGGAAATCTAACCGTCCACGTTGCGGAGAAGGAACCGTAGATTTAGAGGGAATCTCTTTTTCTAAACTCGGTCAATGATTTTAATAACCAATCCAGGGTTAAGCTTAACTATGGTTTGGTTAGCTTTTCTTTGTTTGTGTTAAAAAGTATATGCTACACGGAATAGGATAAGATACCAAATTTCCATGGAACGCAAGATAAAGGGTTAAAATACCATATTGTCCCCGTGGGTCAAAATACCATCTTATCCCTTTAGTTTGTAATTCATAAATCTTAAATCTAATCCTAAAGTTAATATTTATCGATATTGGTTAATTAATTAAAATAATTTCATAGAAAAAGAGCAATATATTAGTATCTTATTAAATTTTATAACGTAAATGCCAACAAATAAAAAATTGCAAAAAATAATAAGGTGTTTGAGGTGTTTGAAGGGCTAAATTGATTACATTAACATATAAGTTATAACTATCGTGAGTTGGTCTAGTGGCGGTGGAAATATCTTGTGGCCACCTACCTAGGATTTTAAATTTATATTTGAGATGCAGACTATTTGAGTTTATATTATAATAGTTTGTGTCTGAAGCACGATACCTTAATCCAAATAATTAAAATATATATATTGAATTATTTATGTGGGCCTAGATCTAGGCTTTATTGGGCCTAATTTCTCGGCAATGGGCTTTTGATCCAATCATGGGCCTTTCTCATATTTTGATGATTGAATCATCATCTTTTGAGACGATGATTGATGTCTAATCATCAATAAAACTATATTTAAAATCGTCTTTTTTATATTTAAATCCTATCAAATTAATGAGCATGCCAAATTAAATCGATGCTCTTCAAAGCTCAACAACATAGAGTGGTATGGACTCAAACTTTGTATCCTTTGACTAATAATATCTTAATTGTCCAAGTTATATCTAACAACAACTAGTTATGTTTAGTTGGTGAACATTTTGACTTTTTAACTAACTGGTGTCTTAAATCATAAAAATTTATATGTCTGACGAATTACACCAAGAACAAAGGTATAATATTTTAATTAGTTAACTTATATTATGGTTGTTGCTTAACAATGCATTAACTAACTGACTTATGTTTAGCTTGTTTTTTTTTTTTTTTACAATACATGATTGTCAAATTCAAACCACAAACCTCAAAGGCGACAAAACATATTCTATATCAATTAAACTAAGTTTACAAATATTTATTTTAAGTCTTAATTTATTAGAGACTTTAATTAAAATATTAAATTTTCCTCCATGTTGTATTGAATTAGCAAAATCTAATATATTTATTATAAAGTGGTTTATATTTCGTATGTCAAATGGCACACCTTCTACTTAGATGTGAGGTTCAGATGGTGAGTTGTAGTTTTTACATCGAGCAACAAATAAATATCAAAATCAAATAATTAATGTATTAAGTTTTTTTACTAACTCATTTGAAATAATAGAAGCAAGGAAAAATTGAAGTATTTGTTATCTTAGTTTCCGTAGTATGTCTGCTATAAATTAGTCCAGCATTTCTTTTTTCTTTATTGAAAAGTTGGTTGCATGAATTTTGTGGAATTATAATGAAAATGAATCATATAATTGAATTGCTAAAATGAGCCTGGTTCAATTGAATAGACATAGTATTTTTATTATTGATTTTGAAAGAAATGAAAATTTTTTTTGACAATTTTTACTAGAAACAAAATGCAATTGTAATAATAAAAAAAAAAAGTCCATCGATATTGTTTATCTTAATATGAAATTATAATGAAATATAAATGTTTATCAAATGTACAATTTCGTGATTCGTTGGGTAACCATTTTGTTTTTTAGTTTTCAGTTTTTGAAAAAACTTAAGCCTATTTTCTCTAAATTTCTTACACTGATTTACATATTTCTTAAGTACAAGTTGAATTTTTAGCCAAATTTCAAAACAAAAAATAATATTTTAACAATGATGGTCCCACCATTAAGTTTTGGTTTTTGGTTTTTTTAGTTTTTTTAGTTTTTAAATTATTGTTTTTTTATTTTCTGTGTTTTCAAAATAAAAAACAGAAAAACATATTTGGTAATTATTTTTTATTTTCTATTTTAAAAAATTGAAATAAAAAATATGTTTTATAGCCATGGTTTTTCTAAAATAATCAAAATAAGTTTGATGAATTTTTATAGTTTTATACTTTTCTTATAAAAATGATATCAACTATTTTTGCAATAACTTTCCCTCTTATATTACATATAGCTTAAAATTGGATAATTATTTTAAATTTCTTGTTTATTATCCTTAAAAAACCATATTAATAAAAAAAAAAAAAAAAAAAATAAAAAAAAAAAACAAAAAAAAAAAAAAAAAAAATAAAAAAAAAAAACAAAAAAAAAAAAAAAAAAAATAAAAAAAAAAAACAAAAAAAAAAAAAAAAAAAATAAAAAAAAAAAACAAAAAAAAAAAAAAAAAAAATAAAAAAAAAAAACAAAAAAAAAAAAAAAAAAAATAAAAAAAAAAAACAAAAAAAAAAAAAAAAAAAATAAAAAAAAAAAACAAAAAAAAAAAAAAAAAAAATAAAAAAAAAAAACAAAAAAAAAAAAAAAAAAAATAAAAAAAAAAAACAAAAAAAAAAAAAAAAAAAATAAAAAAAAAAAACAAAAAAAAAAAAAAAAAAAATAAAAAAAAAAAACAAAAAAAAAAAAAAAAAAAATAAAAAAAAAAAACAAAAAAAAAAAAAAAAAAAATAAAAAAAAAAAAAAAAAAAAAAAACTTACAAGTTAATAACAAATCAAATAATTAAAGATAACAAACAAAAACACATAGATAAAATACAATAAAATAACAGTCTCTAAAATTCAATGAATTTGCACTATTTCCTTATGACAATTTTGTTCCTTCTACGCTACTTAATAATTCATAAATAATTGTCTCCCAAAATAAGATAAATTATTAATAAGTAAATGAACACTCTAATCACGTAATTCGATAAACTATATAATGTGTAAACAACAGTAGTAATTAATTATATATAAAAAAGATAAAGAATTAGAGTAACACGGGTGTGCTTTTAAACTTAAAGAAAACTTTTTTTTTTTTTTTTCTTTTCTAAAGAAGAAAAAGAAAACAAGAAAATAAGCAGAATGGTGCATGTGGCACACAGCTTGCCGTGCATGGCAGGTGAGGAGACAAACGCCTAGTGCAGGGACAATCTCGATTAGTGGGTTATTTTTGTGACCGTAAATTGCAAAAATTTATATGAGGGTTAGAATTTGATCCCAAACTTTAATATAATTGTAAAAATAATAACGTTGGATGGCTTAGTGAGTTTGATGGTGTAATATAAGTTAGAGTAAATCTAAGTATTAAGATATTTCACAAGTAAATTATGCAATCATGAGACCAAGATTATAAATGTTGTGGAGGATTGATATCGATAACATACCACTTGTCAACCAAAAGAACAATGCCTATCCTTCCATGTCTCAATGGATCCCTCACCTCATTCTCCACATTCATCTTCTTCATTTCTCTTCTTATCCTCCTTCTAATTCCCAAACTCAAATCGAAACCCAAGAAAAAAGCCATCAATCTCCCACCATCCCCACCAAAACTTCCCCTGATCGGCAACCTCCACCAAGTAGGGCGCCATCCCCACCTCTCTTTCCGTCGCCTGTCCCACAAATTCGGCCCCATCATCCTCCTGCAGCTCGGACAAATCCCAACCCTCGTAATCTCGTCGGCAAAAATCGCTAAAGAAGCCTTCAAAACCCACGATCTCACCTTCTCAAGCCGCCCCTTTCTTTTCTCCGCCCAACACATCTTCTACAACTGCACCGACATCGTTTTTTCCCCTTACGGCTCTTACTGGCGCCAAGTCAGAAAAATTTGCATCCTCGAACTCCTTAGCGCCAAAAGGGTTCAATCCTTTGCCCTCATTCGACAACAAGAAGTTGCCCGTTTGGTTGATAGAATTTCACAGTCAAAGAATCGAGTGGATTTGTCGAGCTTGTTGGGGTTGTATGCTAATGATGTGCTTTGTCGAACGGGGCTTGGGAGAGGATTTTCCGCTGGTGGTGAGTACCAACTTCATGGGATTCAGGAGTTGCTTGAAGAGTATCAGATTTTGCTTGGTGGGTTCTGTATTGGGGATTTGTTCCCTTCTTTGGCGTTTCTCAGTAAGTTCACGGGGATGAAATCGAGGCTTGTGAGGACGGTTAAAGGGTTCGATAAGTTGTTTGACCAAGTTATAGCCGAACATCTCAATCCCGAGACAGAAAAGTTTGAGGAATCTAAGGATCTTGTTGATGTTTTGCTTGATATACATAAGAATGGATCTGATGATAAAATTCCACTTACTATGGATAATGTTAAGGCCATCATTTTGGTACAACTCTATAATTTTCTCTGTTTTACTGTGTTACTTTTGAAACTGACTATGTGGGCAATTTCTGCAGGATATGTTTGCGGCAGGAACAGACACAACTTTCATAGTTCTTGATTGGGGCATGACAGAGCTCATAACACACCCAGAAGCCATGAAAAGAGCACAAAACGAAATTCGAAGCATTGTTGGTGAGAGAAGAATTGTATCAGAGAGTGATCTTTCAGAAATGCCTTATTTGAAAGCTGTGGTTAAAGAGGTGCTTCGATTGCATCCACCAGCGCCGGTTTCAGTTCCGAGAGAAACTATGGAAGATGTGAGCATTGAAGGCTATGATATTCCAGCCAAAACGAGGGTTTTTGTGAATGTTTGGGCAATTGGGAGAGACCCAGAATGGTGGAAGGACCCAGAAAGTTTTGAGCCACAGAGATTTATGGAAAGTGAAGTTGATTACAGAGGGTTGGATTTTGAGTTCATTCCGTTTGGGGTTGGAAGAAGGATTTGTCCAGGTATTGCTATGGGGATCGCCACGATTGAGCTTGCTTTGGCTCAGATTTTGCATAGCTTTGATTGGGAGCTTCCCATTGGTATAGAAGCTAAAGATTTGGATATGACTGAAGTTTTTGGTATCACAATGCATAGAAAAGCTCACTTAGAGGCTGTGGCAAAACCTTACTTTGGCTCATCCATCTCAAATTAATTACTCTTCACTCCTCACCTTCGTTAAAATACCATTTTGTTTTAGATTTAGTTCAGATCATTCATTTTTAAGGGTTGTTTGAGATGGTTGGTTGAGTCGAGTTTGTAAGATGTCTTGAGTACAAACTATTTTAGTTTTCTTGGAGTACACGTAATTTTAGTTTGAATTATAATATTTTATTTGAGGTACAAATTGTTTTAACCTAAATTAAAGGTAGTTTAGATTATAATATTTTAATCTAAATTAAACCTTAGTTTAGATTATAATATTTTAATCTAAATTAAACCTTGTAGGAAAAGAAGAAAGAGGTGATGGATAACTAGCTAATTTGGCAAAAAAAAAAAGAAAAAAATATATTTATTTAAAAGTAATTGTATTGGATAGCAATTTTATGATTAAAATAATTTAGTGTAGAGCAAAGTTTTTAAACAATTACAAATATAGCCAAATTTATTTTTAAGATATGGTCTATTGCTATTAATATGGTCTTTTGGGAGCTACATTTGCAAATTTTTTAAATTGTACTAAAAAATTCTTTGTTTGTTTAGATTCTCAGTCTCGTTCTTGAGCTCATATTCTTAGTCTTTGACATTTTTTCTTTTTTTTTTTTTTTTCAAATCAATTAGTTGTTTAGAGCAAAACCCATATAACAAAACTACATAAATTTCCTATTTTTTCTGTTTATTTATCTATTGTTTTATCGATACTGAAAATTGAGTTTTAACAACTCACATGGCTTTTTCAATCGAAGTTCTTGCTTTAATAGCATTCAAGTTTAGTAATGAACAGACTAGATCCATTTGAATCATTAGATGTTGTTGCTCCTGATGACGAAACAATGAAATGATGAGGTCCTAATAAATATATTTCTTTTTCCTTTTAAAAAACTTCAAATTATAATCATGTACATGCACCCCTCCCCTTCCATTTTCCCCCCCAACGTCCAAAGGAAATTGTTAATTTAGCTCATGGTTATGTAAGAAGAACGATAAAGAACAGTCGAAGGAAATCCATGGCGATGGGGGTTGAAGGCGATTGATGAAGAAGATGGAGACAAAGAGGGAGGCCACGTAATTACGAAATAATATTAATTTTTTTGAGAAAAAGAAAATTAGACTAGAAAAACAATTTTTTTTTGCAAGGAACTGGATCCTAGTGACAGCACTGTAAGTGTGTTATTTTGCTTCGCTTAATTTGATAATTTTCTTTGATTTTACTTGTTTATTTGGTTGTTTTACAAGGTAGAGTCACGCGATTAGAATTGAAATGAGAGAACAGAGAAGAGAAAGTGGGATTTAATAAAAAAAAAAAAAAGAAAGAGGCTCAACCACATACAATTATCGACAACAAAATTTGAAAGGTCGATGTCTACAAAAGTACCGAGATCTTAACTAAATGAAAATAAAATATGATAGATATTTCTTTAAAAAAAAATTTAAAAATAAAAGTAAAACATTTAAATTAGTACATAAATATTTTATAGAAAAATTATTAAACATGTTCTATTGTTTAATATTATATTTACATTAGTGATATTTCTATGTTTATATAATTAAATTAGTAAATAATCACTCATGTCACCAAAGTGAGCTTAGCTCATAATTAGCATAAACTTTCACTTTAAGTGGAAGATTTAATCTCTCATCCACAAATTTTGTAATGAAAAAAAAAAAAAAAAAATCTCACCGTGGAATCTATTAAAATATACATGAAAATAACCAAACAACAATGTCCATTAATTATTCCATGTCTTATTTTTCTTAATAATTTGGACATTTGGATATGTTCCAAATTATTTTCTAAAAATCCAAGATATTTCACAAAACTGTATCCAAAATTATAAGTATAGGTGAGATAGATATAGAAGTAGAAGGAGCATAAACATACACAACACAATGTTCATCCTTCCATGTCTCACTGAATTCCTCACTTCATTTTCCACATTCATCTTCTTCATTTCTCTTTTCATTCTCCTTCTAATCCCCAAACTCAAATCAAAAACCGAGGAAAAACCCCTCAATCTCCCACCATCCCCACCAAAACTTCCCTTGATCGGCAACTTCCACCAGCTCGACGACTATCCCCACCTCTGTTTTCGCCGCCTCTCCCACAAATATGGCCCCATCTTCCTCCTTCAACTCGGACAAATCCCAACCCTCATAATCTCATCACCAAAAATCGCCAAAGAAGCCTTCAAAACCCACGATCTCACCTTCTCAAGCCGCCCCTTCCTCTTCTCCGCCCAACACATCTTCTACAACTGCACTGAAATGGTTTTTTCCCCTTACGGTTCTCACTGGCGCCAAATCAGAAAAATATGCATTATCGAACTCCTTAGTGCCAAAAGGGTCCAATCCTTTGCCCATATTCGACAACAAGAAGCTGCTCGTTTGGTTCATAGAATCTCCCAGTCTAACAATCCGGTGGATTTGTCGAGCCTCGTGGCGTTGTATGCCAATGATGTGCTCTGTCGAATGGCGTTTGGGAGGGAATTTTCCGCCGGTGGTGAGTACCATCTTCATGGGATTCAAGCGCTGCTTGAAGAGTATCAGATTCTGGTTGGTGGGTTCTTTTTGGCGGATTTGTTCCCTTCTTTGTCATTTCTCAGTACGCTAACAGGGACGAAATCGAGGCTTGTGAGGACGTTTAAAGCGTTCGATAAGTTGTTTGATCAAGTAATAGCTGAACATCTTAGTCCTCAGCGAGAGAAACTTGGAGAATCTAAGGATCTTGTTGATGTTTTGCTTGATATACAGAGGAATGGATCTGATGATAAATTTCCTCTTACTATGGATAATGTTAAAGGCATTATTTTGGTATAACTCCATAAATTCCTCCCTTTTCCTCTGTTTTCATTGAAACTGACTAACCTATGTGGGCAATTTTTGTAGGACATGTTTGTTGCAGGGACAGACACGACTTTTATAGTTCTTGATTGGGGGATGACTGAGCTCATAACACACCCAAAAGCCATGAAAAGAGCACAAGACGAAATTCGAAGCATTGTTGGTGAGGGAAGAATTGTATCAGAGAGTGATCTTTCAGAAATGCCTTATTTGAAAGCTGTGGTTAAAGAGGTGCTCCGATTGCATCCACCAGCGCCGGTTTCAGTTCCGAGAGAAACTATGGAAGACGTGAGCATTGAAGGCTTTGACATTCCAGCAAAAACGAGAGTTTTTGTGAATCTTTGGGCAATTGGGAGAGACCCAGAATCGTGGAAAGACCCAGAAAGTTTCGAGCCAGAGAGATTTATGGAGAGTGAAGTTGATTACAGAGGGTTGGATTTTGAGTTCATTCCGTTCGGGGCTGGAAGAAGAATCTGTCCAGGTATCTCTATGGGGATTGTCACGATTGAGCTTGCTTTAGCTCAGATTTTGCATAGCTTTGATTGGGAGCTTCCCGGTGGGATTGAAGCTAAAGATTTGGATATGACTGAAGTTTTTGGTATCACAATGCATAGAAAAGCTCACTTGGAGGTTGTGGCAAAGCCTTCCTTTGGTTCATCCATCTCAAATTAATCAGTTTCCTTTTTGGTTAAAATTTCATTTTAATTTTAATCTTTCTACTCTCAACCGGTTTTAAATTTACACCACATTTTATTACGTAATTCATCAATGATAATTTCAAAAGTGGATCCTAGTTCATTATGTTTGTTGTTGTTTATCTATGTTTAGTAATCGTAATAAATTGTGGGGCTCGCTTCCAAATATGTAATAAAAACCCGTAATTTTATTGAGGAATGGAGGGTGCTCAATTTGATCGTGGTTGAAAATTAGGCAAGACCCACAACCTTTTACAAATATTATTATGAAAATTATGAATATGTCATATTTATAAAAAAAACATTCCAACTACATTTGTGATTCAAACCTATTATGACTGGTCTATTAATAGAATCTCATTAAGATTATACAAATTTTCATAAATGTGACATTAGTTTCTTGATTTTTTTTTTTTTAAAAATCATTTTCTATTAGTTTTTTCACTATAAAATTGAAAATATATAGACATAATGTATTTTTTATTTAAAGAATAATGTTATCATTTAGGCAATTTCAATACAAAATTAATTTTGAATGACTAAATTTATAACATATTAAGACTACCAAAACTAAAACAAAATATTTAAAAGTATAAAAACTAAAATTAAATAAATTTCAAAAAACCAACCAAATATTTTAAACTTTTTTTTTTTTCATCTATATGTGAGCCATGAAGCATGAAATGGGGATTTGAACTTATGTCTCTTGGTTGAGGCTGTGACCTTGTCACAAACTCAAGGGTGACATGCAAAGATATCCCTACTTTTGGATAGGAAATTTTACTCTCCAAACAAATGAGAGCTACACTTCTTGTTTGCATCTTTGGAAGAGGACAGTTAGGAGATTAGGAGAGCTTCATTTTCTAAACTAGAAGGCTTTTTATATTCCCATATGACATAAAAGCAATTAAAGCTTTTTTATTTTTTTTATTTTTTTATCTAAGCAGTTAGGAGATTGCCCACTAGTGATGATCGCTAGAGTTGATAGTCATTATTGGGCTTGATTGCCAATTATAGAGGTCATCGAAGGAGATGGTTGCCGAAAGTTTCATTAGAGTAGGTTGTCGATGGTGGTAGCCATGGCAGCATGGTGGAAGTGAGATAGAGGATTATTGAGGGCATTTTGGTAAATCTAAGAATTATACAAATTAGAGAGGAATTAACCATTAAACACTCAAAAAAATATTTTTCTACAAGTTGATTTCAAGTGCTTCTTGTGAACCAACTTATTTATTTATTTATTTATTTTTCTTCTAAATTAAACCCTCGAAAAGTTAAACCAAACATATCTAAATAATCCAACTTTTTTTCAACCAAACACGCCCGACGTGATGTAGATGGGTAAGACTTAACAATGTATCCCCAAAATTTTGTTGGATTTTCGTGGAAATAAATTTGTCATTGGAGTCTTGTCATATTTAATTTGTGGTCTACTTTGATTGAATCCTCTCTTCAAATTCAATTTATCTTCGTAATTAAAATTTAGACCACAAATTCCAAAAAAAAAAAAAAAATGATTTTCTTTAAAAGGTGTTTGATGTGCAAAGTTGGATTGAGCTAGTTAAGTTATCTAGGAAGTCATTAAATTAAAACTGAAAACTTGAGTTGAGTTGAATCGAGGGTACATGGGACAAACTGTTGTAACTTAAAAAACTCTTACTTTCTACTATTATTTTTGTTTATTTAACTTTTTATGTAATTACTTGTTTGTGCATGTAACTTTTGTACTTGAAGTACACAAAATACCGACCCATGTTTCATAATAACCACAAATTTACAAAATTAGGTAATTTGGACAATTAAATTAAATTAAGGTTTCATATGATAATTAAAAAACATACTCGTTTGAAGAAACACATCTTTTTTTTTTTTTTTAATAGAGAAACAAACTATTTTTAAATACATTAATAACTTAGATTCTAATCATGGTGTTTTTTTGTAGTTGAACAACAAGAAGGTAAGATGATTTGAATATCGGACTCTCTTGGTCAACAACACATATCTAAATTAATTGAGATTAATTTTTTTTTTTAATGTAATCATCACACTTTAAGGTAGATATCTAAATTAATTGAGATTAAATTTTTTTTTTGAATGTATTCATCACACTTTAAGGTAGATAAAATACTAATTTTTCATCATGTAGGACATACTTTTTTTTTTTTTTTTTCCTTCTTTTTTCCTGCTGAAAGGGTGCAAAACATTCTTTCACATTTGTGAAATATATGAATGGAAAACACACAAAATAAGTTAATAAATAAATAAGCAACGCATCAAAGGTAATAAATGTCTAAATAGTAAATATAATAACTGTTTTATCTAGTAACCTATGCTTTGGATCAACGGATGAGTCCGATTTTATTGTTCCATTACAGTAAGTTCAATATTTAATTACTTAAAATCATCTTCGTCATATTCAAAATCACTTGAAAACATACCTTTAATCATTTAAAATTAAGGAAAATTATCTTAAATGACAAAACTGCTGAAAATATTTACAACTAATAGCAAAATACACAGTCTATCTACGATAGACCAGAAAGACTGCGGTAGACTACATGTGTCATGTGACACATATAGTAGTGTCTATTAAGGTCTATCGCAGATAAATAGTGAAATTTTGCTATATTTGTAAACATTTTGCTTTTGTTAAGAGCCCTAAAATTAATTTTTTTTTCCAAATATAGCAAAATGAGTCAAACTATTTACAAATATAGAAGTCTATAGCGGTCTATCGCTGATAGATAAGAAAAATTTTCTACATTTGTAAATATTTTGGCTTATTTTGCTATATCTGAAAACAATCTATTTTTGTTGTATTGAATAATTGTTTTCAAAAAATAATAAAACAATGACTTAATAATTTAACTAGGGAAATTATTTTAAGTAACAAAAGTGCTTAAAACATTTACAAATAATAGCAAAATATCACAATTTATCAGCGGTAGACCCCGGTAGTTACTATTTGTGTCTATCTCACTATCTATCGAAGATAGATAGTAAAAATTTTATATATTTGTAAATATTTTGTTTCATTTTTCTAAAAACAACCTATTTAATTATCATTTAGAAACCTTTAAACTTTTAAAGGTTTATTTATCTGTACTAATATCTTTCTTTCTTTAGAAATTAAACGATACTTCATTAAGTACAATAGAGATCTATAAAGGAGTTAGAGAAAGCACTTCAACGTAGAAGTGCAGAATTAGAAAAGAAAAAAAAAACATTTGATTTAGAAAAGAAAAAAAAAAAAAACATTTGATTTTGAACACTAGTGATTATATGAATAATATTAGTAATGATAACTAGTATACCCAAGATTTAAAACGTTGATGTCGATGAAAATATCAAAGCCTTAGTTTGAGAGATATTTCAATGGAAATATCAATAAAATGTTGATTTTGATAGATATTTTTAGTAAAATAATAAAAAAAATAAATTCAAAAAATAAATTTAAACTCGTAAAATTTTTTTGGAACAAAATAATACGTAGATATTTTAAGCTAGTAAATAAGCATTTAATGATTTTTAAACAAGTTAACATGTCTATTTTTTTTGAACAAGATACTAAGGGAAAATGGATTAGTTAACATGTCTATTATTTATATTATATTTACATTATAAACATTTTATTACTTATTTTTTATGTTTAGTGATTTTTTTGAAATATAATGAAAATATTAATTCACCCCTAATGCCTATGTCGAACCAAATGGAAACATATAAATATTGATGAAAATATCGACATGTCAGCGAAAATTTAATACTACGGTTAAAAAAAAAAAAAAAAAAAACTACTATGCACAAAAGTAAATGGAGAAATTCTAGATACCAAGTAAGTAAATAAACAAATAAATAAAAACTCGAGTAAATAAAATGTTATTTTCAAATATAGGAAAATGAACTAAACTATTTACAAATATAACAAAATTTTACTGTCTATCCTGCTATTTGTGTCTATATGTATCATGATAGACATAGATAGTGGTCTATTGCATATTTCGATACTATTTGTAAATATTTTAAACAATTTTATCATCTAAAATAATTTCCTTAATACAACGTAGTTGTAACCATAAATGAATGTATTTTTATACTTATGGTATGATTATTATATAGATTGAAATGAAAGGTTCACAATTTATGAGCCAAGGGCTTGTGGATCCGCCAATGGGCTAAGGTGGTCCATAACAAGCAGCAACTGTTTGGCATTGTAAGAGATTTGCAGTTCCCATTGAGAGTTCCAAAAGTGGATTTAAACTGCGAAAACGAGCTAACCAAGATGAGGGTTCTGGTGTATACTCAAAATTCATCTTCACAATCTCCAATCTTATCAAAAGCATCACTCGTACTCAAACTCAACTCTTTATCATGTTTATATATTCAACAAGGCATCTAATGATGATGTCAAAATTTCTATGCCTCTATCATAATGGTCTACACATAAGTTGAAGATGTTTCGTGTTTTGTTGTGAAACTGCCCCTTCTTGATCTGCTCCAAAAGGTAGGAACGATTATCTGTAGCTTTGGCAATTGAATGGTTTATAAAAATGGCTAACAGTCCTTGTAAATTTAATTTCCAATCTTGGTGAGGATCTGAATCTACCACAGCAATGCATATGTTGCTCAATTCTCCATGTTTCATACAAGTGTTTTTGACAAAATCATTTGAGACTGCTGTTTGATAGGTTTGAGCAATGAGACACAAATGGTTAAACATAAGTAAAAGAAGAATACGAGATAATTTTTCCATTGTCATGCTCATTGCTTTTTCTTTCTCTTTTTCGTTTTCGAATCTGTATTGTCCTAATAATTTATTCATATAATAAAGCCTAATAAATGGCATTTGCAAGAACAGAAACCTTATTTAGGATCATTTTAGAAAAAAAAAAAAAAAATTTGATATACGTTTACACACACAGACAGGCTTATACGTGTTGATTACTATAAAAACTGGATTTTATTGCTCAATTATACCATACGTTTATGGATGGAAAATATACAAAATAAATTAATAAATAAATAAGCAGGCCTTCAAAGATAATAAATGTCTAAATAGTAAATATGATAAATTTCTTATTTAGTAACCTATGCTTTGGATCGACGGAAAGAGTCCGATTTTATTGTTCCATTACAATAAGTTTCATATATTTATAACTTAAAATCATCTTTTGTCATACTTTTAATCAATTAAAATTGATTTAATATTTTCTTTTATATTTTTAGATTCAATTTTAATATCACAAAAATTAAAAATTAATTTTGAATGATTTAAATCACATTTTGGAGTGGCTTTGAAAGTATCAAAATTGATTTCAACTGTTTTAGAAATGCTCCTAAATTACACACTTAGTTGTTGGAGGTGATTGATAGAGTTGGTCGTCGTAAGAATTGTCGTCGATGATGGTTGTCAAAGTTGATCGTTAGAGACTCAGAGGTGGTAATTGACAAAGGTTGTCATCGAAGCTTGCCACCGGAATTGTGTTGGGATAATCTCACACTCTTAATAAGATAGACATGTTACTCCACTCTTACCAATTAGTTTTGAGTTGGAACTCCATACTATCTAATAAGTTGAGATGATAGTAATCATTGATGGTGGTTCTTGACGAAATTGGTTGAAGATATAATATTGATCTTGGTACGAACCAAACACCAATTTTTTTCTTTCTTTGGAATGGACACTTCATTAAGTACAAATGAAATGAACAAAAGGGGAGCTAGAGAAAGCTCTTCAAAAGTATCGTAATTTTAAAAATAATAACAAACTTTTATTTTGAATTCACTATGAAATGTTATATATTATTGAATAATTAACTGAATCAGAATACAAAAGTAGAAGATAAATAGTTTCCAAGATATCCAACAAAGGAAAGAAACATAAAAAGAAAAATGCTAGAAAGGAAAAAATACAGGAAAATAATAATTAGAATATACCCAAATTGACTTTAACACCCTTACTCAAACTCAAGGTGGGTATAAACAACTTGAGTTTGTGAAGTGACCGGCTGAAGCTGATGACAAAAATCGAAAAAAAAAAAAAAAACTCCCTAATCAAATCACAACAGATCTGGGTTGGAGATAGAATCCATGAAGAACAAAAACACAGAGAGTGCTTCTAGGCTGGAGAGAGTACCCATGAAGTACTAAAACATAGAGAACTTCTCGGCTGGAGACAAAGATCCTCATAGAGAGATCTAAAACAGAACCCACAAACTGCTAATTTGAAAATGCATGGAACAGAGACCCCAAAAGATAAAAGAAACATACTGAAACTGAAAAACAAGAATGCAGGGAGAACCAAATCTAGATTTGGTGAAGAGTGAAAACGGCAGATATACACATGGGTTTTGCAAAGATCGAAAAGAAGTGACGACTTAGGGCTCGAATACCATGTGAAATTTTGTATATTATTAAATAATTACATTTAATCAGAATACAATGAAGCAGAGAATAAATAGATACCAAGATATCCAACAAAGGAAAGAATCATAAAAAGGAAAAATGCTTGAAAGAAAATAGTATAGAAAAATAATAATTAGAATAAACCCTAATTAACTTTAGCAGTGACCCACCCAGGGTCGTTCACCATAAGTTGACCTAGACCTAGACCTAAACAAAGGTGATTTTTGGAAGTTGAGAATTTATTAAAATAGATATCTCTAAACTTGATGGAGTATTCATACAGATTTGAGTTATGTTTAATGATGCTATGGAATACAAGCGGCAACTTTGTTACACTGTAAAAGATTTGCAGTCCCCATTGAAAGTATTAGAAGTTGATGTAAGCTAAGATAACGAGACGACCAAAGTGGCGGTTCTGTTGTATCCGAAAATTCAAATTCACAACCTTCAATCCTATCGTATGCATCAGTCATACTCAAACCCAACTTCATATTGTGGTTCTTTGTCAATTCTTGTAACGATGATGTCAAAATATTTGTGCACCTATTGTACTGATCTACGCAGCTACTGAAGATTTGTCTAACTCTGGCTTCTGGATTTGGTCCAAAAGGTAGTGAAGATTGTCAATAGTACTGGCGATAGAATGGTTTATGAAAATGGCTAAGAGTCCTTGCAAGTTTGACTTTAGATCTTGGTGAGGATCTGAATCTATCGCAGCAATGTATAGTTTGCTCAATTCTTGGTGTTTCGCACAAGTGTCTTTCACAAAATTACTTGAAGCTGTAGTTTGAGCAATGAAACACGAACTGCTAAAAACAAATACAAGAATGACACCATATTGTTATGATCAAGTTTTTATTATTTCTCTCTCTCTCTCTCTCTCTCTCTCTTCTATTTCAATCTACAAAATTGAGGTAATATAGTGATATTTATATATACTAAAACAACTACGCCTGCTTCCTCTAAAAGTTTGGTTTTAAAGCTAGTAATGGCGTTTGTGAGAAATAAAACATAATTAATATTTTAAAACTGAATTTTCAATATCTTAAGCGTTAATACGTTATTATTTTTTCTTATTCACCGAATGTGAAAGAATAGTGATCATAAATCTTTAAAAAAGAAAAAGTAATAAAGTCTTATTTAGCAGGGAAGTATTATAAATAGAAAAAATAACAAAATATTTACAAATATATAAAATTTTTACTATTTATCGACGTTAGACTACGATAGACTTCTACCACTTAGACAATGAAATTTTTCTATATATTTATTACTTATTAATAAACGTTAGAAAAATTTGGGTTGTTCCCGTTTTTTGCAGAGTCAAGATCAATGGTCCTTCCACACAACTCTTTTAACATTTTGACATTTTTATCTTTTGTGTGATTGATCTTGGATATAAAAATGAGTTGTTTTTCAAATATAGAAAAATGAACCAAAATATTTACAAATATAGCAAAATTTTACTACTATATGTGTCATGATAGATACAAATAGTTGTATATTAGGGTCTATTATGGCATATTACAGATAAACTTTGATATTTTGCTATTATTTGTAAGTATTTTTAGCGATTTTGTCAGTTAAAATAATTTTCATTTAAAGATTTGCAAGTGTTCTTAAAATTGGTGCTTAGATTTATTTTATTTTATTTTTTTTTAAATTGTGAAGTACATAAATTATATTTTGCCATTATTTTTCTTTTAAAAATGTTATATTTCATATATTTATTTTCATATATATATTTATATTAAAATAATAATAATAAATTCTCATATATAAATAAATAGAAAATTTACCATTTTACCCTCATTTTATATTTAATATATCAATCAATTAATATACTTTATTTAAAAAATATCATTTTTTTTCTTTCTTTCCTGCTCCACTCTCAGCCCCCTTCTTCTTCGCAATGAATTTTTTTTTTTTTTTTTTTTTTTTTTTTTTTTTTTTTTTTTTTTTTT
>QLSR01000052.1:1298099-1325122 GCA_031780015.1 Citrullus colocynthis
TTTTTTTTTTTTTTTTTTTTTTTTTTTTTTTTTTTTTTCATTTTGTTCCTATATTTCTTTTTCTACTTTTATTTTATGTTTCTTTGTTGCGTTCCTTTTTAGCTCCTAATTAATCCCAAGCACGACTCCCATGATTTTTCTCAGCATGACTCTTGCTAGAGATTGACGACAAATCTTAAATTTAATTGAATTGGGTCTTTTTCTATGCAAGTTGTTAGGGTTTGGCCACCAAAAAAAATATTGGATTTGGACGGAGAACATGGGAGATAACACTGAGAATACTTACCATATCTAACATTAAATGGGACATATTTTGTGACCTATTTTTGTCGATACTTTTCATCTAATCTTAAATGAGATATATTTTTCAACTATATATTATTTTTACAAAAAAATTTCACAACACTCTATTGTTGTAATTTTTTAAAAAAATTATATTATTTGTGAAATTTACCCTTTATTTGATGATTATGATAAATATTATTTTTGTTTTTTTCCTTTGTTTTGTGTTGATATAGAGTTATTTTCATTTGATTAGTTCAATTTTGATGTCGATAGCATACATTAAATGTATTAATTTTATCAAATGATATATTAGTTATTTTAATAAAAACATCACTCTCGGGGAAAAGCTCAAATGTTATATAATAAATATAAGTTTTAGTACTAAAATAAGATTTAAATTATATACCGTTCAAAGGTAAGGTATCCCTGTTTAAAAAGACAGAAATAAAAAATGAAAAAAAAAAAACCTTGATTTTGAGCACTAGGCGACCGCAACACGGATCATATCCCTACAATGCAACAATGACAACTATTATATACAAGTTTTACTTAGAAAAACGTTGCATGTATTGGAAGAAAATGATATATGTGAACTGAATACACTAGTAGATTTATTACGTCTTAACTTGAACAATACTTTCAATGTATAAATAAGGCTTATGAATTGAAATAAATAAAACCTCAAGATATTGTGGAGACGTCAAATAGGTAGTCGAGACACGCTTTTGATAAGTGTTGTCCTGAAGACAATTATTCGCTCTACGTCGAATGTAAGCAGACTATAGCGATTGTCTCAGCAGGATACAACGACTAATTCTTGTAGAACTGCAACCTTGAACAACTCTGAGTAGGTAGAACTCTTGGATACTTGCTCTCAACTCAACTCAAGACCAAAAGAAAGAAAGAAAGAAAGGAGAGAGTTCTTCAATTCAATTCGAAGGAATTTACTTTCGGATAAACAATTTTGGTGACCATTTAGACCTAGTTTGATAACTATTTGGATTTTACTTCTTTATTTTTAAAATTAAGCCTATAAACACTACTTACATTTTCAAATTTTTTATTTTGTTATCTATTTTACCAATGTCTTAAAAAAGCGAGCCAAGATTGAAAAATCTCAAAAAGGTAGTTTTTAAAAATTTGTTTTTGTTTTTAGAATTTGACTAAGAATTCAACTCTTTTATTTAAGAAAAATGTAACACATTGTACAAAATTGAGAGGAGATAGACACAATCTTTAAAAAGTAAAGATAAAAAATTTAAATGGTTACCCAACGAAACGTTAACCTCTTCGTTTTTAGTTTTTTTCTCAACATTTTTGAAGAGTCGTAATCTTCAAAATATAAGCCAATTAAGTTTTTAATTTAATTTAATTTAATATTATTAATTAATTAATTATTATTATTATTTTTTTAGCATTTGAGTAAGAAGTCATCAAATGCTTGCGAAAAAATTAGCACAATTTTTAAAAATTAAAAACAAAAATTAATAAAATAGTTATCCAACGAAATCGTGTGGTTCATTTCAATTTTAACAACCAAAATTTCCTTGGGAAACGTTGCTTTTCTTTATGCCTTCACTCTGTTGAAAACACGTTTTCTTTAGAAATTTGAAATGAGAGAAATTAAAAGGAGAAGATTGCGATGCCAATACTTAAAAATTCAATCATTTCACATATATATATATAAAGATATACATATATAAAACTACAAATCTAGTCCAAACGGTACACTAGTTTCTGGTAACCACATGGCTCCATTAATGAAATTTCTCACGATAAATTTAGAGGCTTCCGTCGGATTATGTATTATATGGATGCCTAACCATTTGGCCCTTTTAGATAAATCAGCTCCTCGACCTGTGTTGTTAAACTCAGCATAAAATAATAAGTTTAGAGGCCATGCTAACCATCCTGCTGGATTGACTATATAGTCCATAAATGACTGCATGAATATTACACTTGAATAGTCTCTCCAAGATCGACAAAGATAGACTTCAAACTTATTTACCTTTCTTGACTCAAGTTCGGAAGAGGTCACGATGCTGCAATTTTGAAAAGAGAAGCCACTATATTAGTCTTGTGAATTTTTAGATTGTGCGGTGATGGCAATAATTGTGTTGTTATTTGGGAACCGTGCATATATATTTTGCAATCTTGAAATACAGCAAGGCCATTCCCAAATATGAAATCTACCGTTCCATAAATTTCACAATCTTTGAAAGACAATTGTTTTCCATTTATAGAAAGTGTGTCTTGGAAATATTCACATGGGTGTGATACTTACGTTTAACCCTACAAATTTTTTACAGCTTCGTAATTTTAGTATACATTTCTTTAACTTTGATAGAGGAACATAATCTTAAGCCAATATTAAGCAAAATAAAAGCACATAAGTTTCTTTTGAACAAATACAAATGGTCGAGGGATGAAGAGATGCACCAAGATACATATGTATAAACATCCTCATCACGATTCATCCCAAAAAGCGATTTGCAAATCAATCCAATAGTTCAGAAAATGTACAGAGAAGTTCAAAGTCACAAGCAAAGAAGGAGCAAAATATCATAATTACAAAATAGGAGGAATCATTGTGGCCAAATTAGTAAGCTAACGAAGAGAATATGAACAAACTTTTTAGTTAGATTAGAAACAATAAGATTAAATACAAAAACATCATTAACTTGGGAAAATAATATAATCAAACTAAACCAATTACTGAGATTGGACTTTTCTGATCATCTTCTTGTTTCTAAAAGAATAGTGGAGACGCCAAGTGGGAGTGGTTATTATGGATTAAAATTTATAGTGTTAATTGAAATTAAATATGACAGTTTATATTGCTACTTGTTTGTAGTTGCACCATTTTGTGTAGCCTGTGTTGATGACAAATTTTATGTATGTGCACATATATAGTGGAAACCTAGTTAGTTAACTTCTTTAATTTGGTTTGGACATTAATTTTGTGGAATTCTAAGTAGGCATGAATTAAAATTTGATATGATATATGATTGTTTATATTGGAGAAAAAATTGTAATGAATAGAGATGTGTTTATTGTACATCTAAAATGGATGCAAGCAATTGGACATAAGAGAAATCAATCGGTGTATTAAAATATCTCAATTAGGTTGATGCATCCTTATATTTATCACATCCCAAAACTAAAAAAATGCATTATAATTATAAGGAACAAATAAGTCGAACTCTCAACTTCAACTTAATTGAGATGTTGTGGTGTACTTCTTGATCCAATTCTTTTAGTAATTCTTTTTTTTTTTAAAGGAAAAAATAAGTTAGGGAGTTGGAGAGTTAGGGGGAAGCTCTAATAGAATAATACTTTAAAAAGTTTATTTCCGATTTGTTAACTCATTTGATTTTTTATTTTTGGTTTTTGAAAATTGCTTCACAATTTTTCTCAGTTTTTTATTTTTCTTTTCTTTCTTTTTTTCAAATGGGAGTTAAGAGTAATTAAGCGAAGAAGGAGGGTGAAGTGTCACAAAAGATAAACAATAATTAGACTCATTTGCTAACTCATTAGAAAAATCCCATATCAGTTAATTCATGAAGTAAGAAGTGCAAATTATAGAAAAGAAAAAGAAAACTAAAGTGCAAATCATTCTTCTTTCTCGGGAATAGATATACACATTTATAAGACAATATTTGAAAGATTTCTTTACTCGTCAGAATCACCAATTGCCCACTTTTTCTTTATATGGTAAAATGTAGAGCTTTTTAGAAACCAGGACAGTTAAACCATGCAAAACAAATCTTTAATTATAGCTAAATGAGAGGTAGTTCAATTGACATAACATGATTATTGTCCTATCAACCTTGAAGTTAGAGACTCGACTTCCTATCTCAAAATTATATCATAGACAAAGATGAAGTGGAGATAAAAGGGATGGATAGTTATTCCATTCATTTAACTGCATGGCATTAGAAAGATGGCACAACAATGGAGCTGTTTCCATTTTCAGCTTCTTTTGGAAACAGATACTAAAATTGAGTATGAACAAAAAAGTAATCTTAAAGCTAACGAGGCACTGTTTTCAAAATATGTATAACATATATAAACATATCTTAAAATTATTAACGATATTTAATATCTTAAATCTAACGATGCACTATTTTCCAAATATGAATGCATATATAGTCATATCCTAAAATTATTAACAATATCTAATATCTTTCATCGTGGTTTTATTTTGACAATAAATGTTTGATGAAGATATTTTACTAAACTACAATAATGAGTTTCTGATCATCATTAATTCCTACTTCCCAAAGATGCTACAAAAAAACCGTTTTTAGTAAACTTAGAAATTATAAGATTAAATACAGAAACAAAATTTAATTTTCGAAGTACCAAACTAAACCAATTACTGAGAGATTGGACTTTTCTGACCATTTTCTTATTTTTCATAGAATAATGTAGTGTTGCAACGACCTCAATTGGGAGTGGTTGTGGGGTTAAACTTTTTATTATATGATATTTCTTCCTTATTTTCTATCTTTTCATATATGTTACAATTTTCATAAACAAGCCCTAGACTTGGCTAAATGCCCTCAATAAGATTGGATAAGGATTAGGTAATATTCCCCCTCCTTAAGTTTTCATTTCTAGAGTATTTATATAATATAATGTATTTAATAGTAGTTTAGTTGTTAATTTAGATTAACAAATATTTTATGCTTAATTAGGTACGTAAATTTTGGATAAAATTTTAATGTTTAGTCATGAATTTGACTTAATGTACCTCAACCTACTGCTACTGCTAGTTACTTGCAGTCTTATTCTTTCCTATTTTAAATGGATTAAACAACATGTCAACTACAAAATATATTTGTGATTCCCTCTATGATCGCAGTTGGGAAACCATATATATTCAAATTAAAAAATTATTATAAATTTTGGTGTTAACTAAACATAAATTATATGACGATCCCATGTGATATTGCTACCATATTTTCATTGCTTGAACTTTCTTTTTCAGTATCATTGTCTTATTGTTTTTAGTCTTGTGTTATACTCTATATTATTCAATCACTCTATGTTAATACATGCATATATGATCCACAAAAAGCAACAACTTTGCTCATGGCACTTGCAACAAGATGATTGATTATCCTAAGCGAAATAAGTTGTGCCTTTCCGAAGTAGATTCAGACCCTCATCAAGATTTGAAGCCAAATTTGACAGGTTTTTTAATCTTATTCGTGAATCATACAATCACCAACTTTAACATTAGTGTTTCCTTCCTCCAAAATCAAGTAAATTCGGGCAAGTTAGATCGTGATATGAAGGATATGTTTGAGGCTTGTATTGGAGATTTTCAATTGGGGATTGATGACTTACGAGAAACTTTGCATATGTTAGTTACTAACAGAAAAAAGTATAATTATTGATCATTTACCACTTCTTAATATTGTTGGATATGTAAGTGGGTGTGATCAAGATTTTGATGGTCATCCAGTGCCTCCTGAGTGGCTATCTCGTTATAAAACTTCAAGGGCATTCTTGGATCTTGGATTGGCAATGACGAATTTCATGTTATGTAATCGTGTAGAGGCATGTATACCAACCCCTTTTTGATTCAACCATATGTTGTTACCAATAAATTTATATAAATGAAATATAAATTGTGTTGTATGAACATATGTAGTTTAGTTGAACTAAAAGAGTCAATTAAATGAATGCGTTCCCCAAAAAGTATGTGGTTCGAATCTCCCTACCTCTACCGTACTTAAAAAGTTGGACTAATATATATATATAAAATAGTACTATGTATATATTTGTTAAAAAAAATTCATTTTCTTTTTAAAGTTTATTCGTGATACGCTCAATTGTGATTATTATTCCCATCATAATTAATTAAGTCATTCATGGAACATCTTTAGCTTATTTGGGTTGATTAACTCAAGGTAGAGTCAAAATGAATATAACTCAATTGACATACAAATGTGTTAGTAACCACGAGATATGTGGTTCGAATCCTCCTACTCCAATTGTACTAAAAAAACCTTATAGGTAGAAATGTTTTTTCTCGTAGGTGATTATCCATATCAGGTGGAAAAAGTGAGGAAAACAATAATAAAAAGTGAAAGTGAACAATTTTGCCAGAAAGAAGGATTAGGGGAAAAAATAAAATAAAAAAAGAAAATGCAAGATTGTTTAGGCAATTGAACTCGACATGAATCAAACACGCAACCTTCTAATATGGAGTCAAACGTACTACCATTGCGCCATGGATCCACCTGGGTCTCCAATTGAAATTTGTTCATTATTTTAGCCCACCTGGAGTGGAGAGGGAGAGTTCTTTTTTTCAGAATAAGGTGTGCATTTTTTTTCTCTATTATTAGATTTTAACTTTTATTTGTCAAAAAATAATAATAATAAAAGAAAATAAATTTCTAAGGGTGGTAGATGAAAAGTTGATCCGAAGATTTTTTAAACTATTTCTCAAAACTAAAAGACTAAAGAATTACATCTTAAAAATGAGCCTAATAGATTTATAGTTAAAAACTCATAGAACAAAAAGATAATTTTCTTTAAAAAGAAAAAAAGAAGAAAAGTAAATTTTTAAATTTTTCGTTCAATACAATATATTTTTGTTTCTAATTATTAAAAAAACGAAGAAATAAAAAATAATAATAATAAAAAAAACAAAAGTCGTACTGGATAACTATTTGGTTTGAAAATTAAATTTATTTTCTCTCAAATTTTTACAATATTTTACAATTATCTTAAGTAAAAAAGGTCGAATTAATCTAGAATTTTTTTTAAAATTCTTTTACCGATTAAATTTCTGTTGTAATTATTGTAGATGGAATAATAATAATAAAAAAAAAGGAAATAAATAAAGTTGTAGGACTTTTAGAATCATTGAAGATTTGGTTTTCAAAAACTTCTCCAAACCAATTGAGTTTGGGATCCCGACTCAATATCAAATAGGGTCAAATCATCACCACCACTAGATAATATACATATGTTAATATATTTGCAAATAACTAAATATTAACTGCATTAAAAAATATGTAATGGGTGAAATATTTATCTAAAAAAAATATTAACATATAAAAACATAATACACATGTGTTGGATTATAGTAATTATATATATAACGTTTTCAAAATAGCTAAATATGTGTAATATTAGTGAAATATCATGAGCAGTGATTAATATAATATTCTCTCGAAAATCATATCATTAATTTATAAAATAATTAGAAAATTAAATAGTGAGAAATAATATTCATAGAGGATAAAATTAGACTTGATTAATTTAAAATCAAAATTAGAGTGGTGATGATTGAGAGAGTAATATAAAATTCAAGTTCAATTAGGCTCAATAAGAATTGACACCATGCAGCTTTTAGAGCGACTCTAGTGAGTTCGGCCCATTTAAGCTAAGAAGAGCGTATGGCTAATCTCATTGAGAGGTATCCGAGCAAAGTTGTGTTGCATAAGAAAGGAGGTAAGATTACCTGTGAAGTACAGGGTAATTTCATATCCTACTATACATGGCTTTGCTCATGTATTCATTTGAGGTGATAAATCCCTTCCCTTTTTGTCAAACCAACAATGTGACAAATAATTTAAGAGGTTAATTTTAAGGTAATTAATTTTGAAATTAATAAAATATCCATTTACGTTTTATGTAACCGAGCTATTAAATAAGCCATGATCATATCAAAAGAATTATAATTAAATAGCAAATTTAGTAGCTTGTTATTAATTATTAACGGGGCATAAAAGAGTTGAGCATAATGATGACTTAGATGAATAATGTCCTATTGATAGTTGGAGTAGGTAACTAACTACTTAGAAGTTAGGGTATGATGAGGGTGCTAGAGGGTGTTAACTTAGTTGATATGCCTCGATGCACTTACTCATCCCTCTTGCCTTGTGAATATTAAAAAAAAAAAAAAAAAAAACTACTTAGAAGTTTTGGGATCACCTTAAAGAAATACGGTCATCCACCTTTCACTTACAAAAAATTCGACCTATATAATTGTCAAGCTTCGATTGAAGAAAGGTATGCCAAAATACCATATTATTCTCTACTATTTAGTTACTCACGAACTCAAGACTATCTTGAGCGTCAGAGTCTGTGTGGCTAGACACCAACTGCTTTTTGTCTTCTAAACACTTGGGCGATTCTCTTCCATAAAACAATTTTATGGTTGATCTATTTTTTTGGCATCAACAATGCTAAAGGAAGGAAAAGTTGTGCGTAATGTACTTATAATATTAAATTAATAGCACGAAATTAATTTTTGAGTTTGATAGAAGTAGTTTATTGAAATAAGGATATTGAATAAAAACTAGAGCTGTTTCCAAATATAGAATAATGAACCAAAATATTTACAAATATAGCAAATTTCACTGTCTATCTAGGATAGACCACGATAGACTACTATTTGTATCTATTTGTCTCGTGAAAGGCACAGATAGTAGTCTATCAAAATCTATTGACTGTGATATTTTGCTATTATTTATAAATATTTTAAATATTTTTATTATTTTGAATAATATTTCTAAAAACTAAATTCATTTACATTAAATGATTAACATATAATTATAGAAAATATCATATATAGTCGTATCATAAATGTAAAGATGTGCAAAAAGTTTAAGAAAAAACGAAGCGAGGCTAGAGCTGAAATTTTGTTTAAAAATTAACATTTGTTGAAATATAGATTTAAAAAATGGCTATTTGACATATGAATATGGTTCTATTATAAGTTCATATATTTATGACTTATTAAAAAACTTTAGAAATGTATATGATTTGTTCATTTATTTAGTCTACTGTCAGGACAGCTAAAACACATACACATGATAGAATTCTGAAAAACCATTGAGATCTATTAAATCATGAATTCCTAAGAACTAAATAAATTAATTAAAATATACAAAATCAAGTAAAAAAAATGCACCAATAAATTCGACGAATTTATTGGAGGATTTATTATAACAAATTCTAAGGTTACAAGAGATACAAAATCTTCGATGCAAAAAAAGGAAAATAACAGTGCATTAATATCCATGTATATATGCTGATGTATCACAATTAAAATTGTCTTCAATACAAGGACTCATATCATATCAAAATCAATTATCACCTTCTTAAGAATGAAACCAAATTAATGAATAATTATATAAGATTTTGATTATACAAAATTGAAGAAATTAATGGGTTTTTTTTTTTTCTTTGCTATAAAATTGTAGTATCCGTGTGATTATTTTCTCAAAGAGTGAAGAAATAACAAGAAGGTAGATATAAAAAAAATGGCTTCCCAACAACCATTCCTTGTCTTGTTTTGTATTTTGAGTGTGTGTGTGTTAGTCAAGGCAGACCAGAATGCAGGCATCAACAACTTTGTTAATCTTACTTGCAACCGAACTATTGAACTCAAAAACTTGTGCCTTTCCCACATAAATTCAGACCCTCGCGATGATTTGAAGACAAGTTTGACTGGCTTCCTAACGATATTTGTGAATCATAGCATCACAGATATCAACAACGACATTTTATTCCTTAAAAAAGAGCTCGATTCGAACAAGATTGGTCATGACACAAAAGATATGTATATCGGTTGTTCGGACAACTATGTAATGGGATTGGGTCATCTACAAGAAACTTTGCAGAAGCTACAGAAAAAAGGGAGTGTAGATGTATTTTACTCGCTAATCACTCAAACTTATGATCTTTTAACAGGATGTATGGAAGATTTCGAAGGGATTTCTATCATCCCTCCTGAGTGGCAGTCTCGTTACAAAGCTTCTTATGCATTATTGGATCTTTCGTTGTCAATGATAAATTTGATTAAATGTAATAGCCCTCAAGCATGTAACAAATAATTTGTTAGTTAAATCATAGTATTGGCATTCGGAATAAATTGTAATTTCAATGTTGCTTCCAAATGTATTGGATTTGGTTTGAGGATGATGTTGATGTATGCGCTATTTTTTAACCTTTTCTTTATTCTTTATTAAGCTTATAATAGCACTTGTATTTCTAAATTTTTATTTCAGATTAAAAAAATTTTTTTTTTTTTTTTTACTTAAGTAATACGTATAATTAGGTTTTTTTTTTTTTCTTAATTCATACTTTTAATTTGGTTTTTTTGTTTTTTTTATTTTAATTTTATTTTTTTTTTAATTTATAATATCATTTTTTTTTTTTAATATATTGGTTTGGTTTTTTAAAAATTAGGTATATTTTTTCTAAAATTTTTACAAAACTTTACAGCTATCTAAAATAAAAGAAGCAAAAATACCTAATTATACGTATGACTTATGTAACAAAAAAAAAAAAAATTTTTTTAATCTGAAATAAAAATTAAGAAATACAAGTGCTATTATAAGCTTAATAAAGAAAAAAGAAAAGGTTAATAAATTTATAAAAAACCAAACCGAGTTTTGAAAAAAAAAAAAAAAGGTTTTTGATTTTAGATCAATTTAGCTAAAAATTCAACACTTTTTATTTTAGATAGCTGTAAAGTTTTGTAAAAATTTTAGAAAAAATATACCTAATTTTTAAAAAACCAAATATTTACCAAATAGGGCATTTGTTTTTTTTTTAATTTATAATATCATTTTTTTTTTTTAATATATTGGTTTGGTTTTTTATAACATTAGTAAACAGTAGATAACAAAACAAGAAATTTAGAAGTGAAAATAGTGTTTTTATAAATTTGACTTTGATAAACCAAAAATTGAAAATCAAATAATTATCCAACCATATCGAAAATATTATAAAGACTATGAACATATATTAGTTCTTCATTTAACTCATCCCTTTGGACTTTGTCGTAAAAGATGAACTTCTCACTCCTTAAATTAATCACCCTTGACAAAGGACGTTTAAGAGAGTGACAAGGGACAAAGGACGTTTTTCCTTTAATTGATAAATTCAATAGGGTGACAAAGGACATTTCTCGTCTAAACAAAAGACGAAATAATAATAATAATAATAATAATAATAATAATAATAATAAATATTTATTTTAAATAATAAAACTGCTTGAAATATTTTTAAATATTAAAAAAATATATTTTTTTTAAAAGTGATAAGTAAATATAAATTTCTATTGGTGTTCTGCATTTTGTCACTTTATTATATTTAGAAATAATTTTGGTGATTTGTTACGTACGAAAATACGACCCAAAATAAAATACGTAAGTCTTTGTATTTATCAATTAGTTTGGATAATGCCATTGATATTCAAAAAAGCTTAAAGGTCCAACACTCAAATCTGGCAAGATAAGAAACTTGGTGTTCTAAATCACCTCTCGTTTGTAATTACAATATCTATGGTATCTCTCTCAATTGGAAGGTTCATGCTCTAGTTTCCTTCCATCCTCTCTCATTTGCTTGAGTTGTTCTCTAGCTCTTCCTTGTATATATATATTTTTTTATGCTTATGAATGATATTTTTGGAGCTGACCAAGCATGATGAAGATGCTAAAGATGTGTCAATTTAGGTGAGATATCTCGGTGGACCCACTGATCCCTCAACCAATCGTATTCTGTTAAAAATAAAAAAACAATATGTAGGAGTTCGCGATTTGATGAATGAAAATTTGTCTTAACTTGAATTATTAATCAATTTTTAAGAAAAATGGATGGTGAATGGCTATTAATTTGGTACATCAATCCTCTTATTTCACTTATAAAATTGATAAGAGACATAAACTTCACAAACTTGTACTCACAATAGTTGAAGTAAAAGTAATGAACACAAAACATACGAATCTACAAACAAAAAATACCATAAAAAAATTAATAAGGGTTTTCTTTGTTGACCTAGTTGTATTTTATTATGTTATTCTACCTTATTTTGTTCTTAAGGTAACTTTGATAGAGAAGCCCTAAACTTGAGTAGGTCTGCAAAGTGGGAAACTAGTTAGTCTAAAATTGTGCAATGCCCATCTACACGAAGGTCTTATCACCATCGATAAATATCAATCTCGGTATCCTTCTCTTCATCTCAATCCCAATTAGTGTGTTTTATGTAGAAACTACAGTGAAAACTGCGAGCTGTCGTTTTGTATATACGAACTGATTTTTTCTTTAATTCACATATTAATATATTTACAAATAACTAAATATTAATTATATTAAAAATATATATAAGGCGTGAAGTACATATTTAAAAAAGTATTAATATATAAAAACATAATATACAAGGATTATAGTAATTTAATATTATCAGTTATGAGAGAAATACATGTGGTATATAAGATTGCAAAAAAGAAAAAAAAAAAAAAAAAAAAAAAGTGGTAAATAAGATTGAAAAAAAAAAAAAAAAAAAAAAAAGGAATATAATAGTGCATGGATTATACAGATGTATAATAATTAAAATTGTCTCCAATACAAGGAATCATATCATATCAAAATCAATTCTTACCTTCTAAAAATCAAACGAGATTAATTTCCAAACAATATTTAAGGAATAATGAATAAGATTTTCACTATACAAAATTGAAGGAATTAAATTGGTTTTTTTCGTTGCTATATAAAATTGTAACATCCGTATGATTATTTTCTCAAAGAGTGAAGAAAAGAATAAAAGAAAGTAGAGACGAAAAAAATGGGTTTCCAACAACCATTCCTCGTCTTGTTTTGTATTTTGAGTGTATGTATGTTAGTGAAGGCAGACCAAAATACAACCATGAACAACTTTGTCAATCATACTTGCAACAGAACTCATGAACTAAAAGATTTGTGTCTTTCCCAAATAAGTGCCGAACCTCGCAATGATTAGTTGAGTTTGACGGATCTTCTAATGATATTTGTGAATCATAGTATAAGTGATTTCAAAGATTGATATTTTGTTCCTTGAAAAAGAGATAAAATCAGACAAAATTAGTCGTGACACGAAAGATATGTGGAGGCTTGCTTGCAAAACTTTCAAATGGGATCGGAGGATCTCTGAGAAACATTGGAGATATTACAAACCAAAACGGGCATAGATGCATAACAATTGCTGGTCACCAACGTTGTAAACATTGTGGTTGAGTGCTTTGAAGGGACTCCTATCCCTCCCGGGTGGCAGTTTCGTTACAAAGCCTCTTATGCATTATTACATCTTTCGTTGGCAATGATGAACCTCATTATTTGTAATCAAGAATATCCTTGTGTCCCATAATTTGTTAGTTTAATTAAGTGAGGATTGTTACTTGGCACAGGTTCAAATCCAATGTTATTTTTTGAATGTACTCGATTTTGGCTGGAGAATGATGTTATTTAGCCCCCCCCACCCCCTTTTTTTTTTTTTTTTTTTTTTATAATTTCTTTTTTGATTTCATGTCTTTAAGGTTAATAATAGTTTTATTTTTCTTTTCTACTCTCAAAAATCAAAATCTAAGGTCAAAGTTTGAAAACTTCTTTTTTCATTTTTTTTCTTATCTTTCAAACTCGAGTTACCATTTCTCAAAGAATAATGGAATCATAATGTGTAAAACATAAAATTAAAAACGAAATCATTTTTAAAAGAATTCTCAAAATTCACGAAAATATCATAAGACTTGACTATACACTACAACAAAAATAAATTTTTATCATTTTAAAAAACAATAAACATATGAGTTTGAAAATAAACTTAATTATTAATTCGATAATGTCCTTTCATTATCGCTGAAATTGTATTGCTTTAAATGAGAAATGATCATTGGCCTCATCCACACCAGAACCAACAAAGTTGATTAATTAAGAAATACGAAGTTTTTCATTCAGTTAGCGGATTATAAAAGAAAATAATTAGTAATGAGTTATAATTTTATTTTGCCTAATTAAGTTTATCTCCATCAAAAGAAAATTGGAACATGCAAGCACATAAAAGTTGTAAAAGAGTTCCATTTTTTAGTATAGAGTACATTTTTAGGCATATAGGAATCATAATCAAAATCATTAACATTATCTAAATTAAGAAAAAGTATAATTCCTGAAATGTAACCTCTTTTACCAAAAATTAAAAAAACTGGTCTTTTTTAATTATGAGTTGTTATGATCGATTCGAGGAGAATGTCACTATAATTTTCACCTAATTTTTGAACAATTAATAATAATAATAACCATAATTTTCTTTCTATAACAAATTTAGTTCTCACGAGCTTTGAACATTCTGAATGGTTTATTATTATTATTATTATTTTGTTTATGTTTTCTTCTTCATTTTTGTCAGCATTATTTCACTTTTTCGAAACATCGTCCATTGTTGATAAACTCTTTTGATTAAATCTTTGTCTTGTGATCTTAGTTATCTAATTATTAAATAACAAATTATTAAATTACGTCTATATGTTTCCACACTGTTGAATTAACGAGTCTTATTATTATTATTATTATTATTATTATTATTATTTGAATACTTTGATTAATAGTCAAAACATAAGCTTAGTTCAATTGGTATAATTATATGCTAACAGGTAAGAGGTTTGTATGTATTTTAAATTCCTCACCTTTATTATAGAAATAAAAAAAAAAAATATATATATATCTCTAATGAAAAAGGAAAAGAATTAGTTGAATATGTTATTTGTAAACAATTATTAGTTCATTATAAACATAACCATATTCCTAACACTTTCATTTCCATATTTGCAAAAAAAAGAATATATAATATTTCTTTTGTAGAAATCAACATAAAAATTATTATTTTTTATCCCTTCCTATAATGACTTGTCAGATTTTTAAACAAAACGTCATTTTCCATAGAGTTTCTAAAAAATAAGATAATGATTTTATGCCATCGAAATTTAAAGTTAATATTTATTATTTATGCATGTTTTGTTAATTCCCAAGCTTTTTTTCCCTACAAGGCTTTTTGTTTTAGTTTTTCTTTTTCTCTAAATTATTTGTTAATATAAGAGAAATAGGTGTACTTTTTTAATTAAAAAACCTGATAATACTTAAAGAATGAGTTGGTGACATTGGACTAATCCATTTGTAAATTTAGATTATAAAAATTAGTTGTGTGACAGAATATGCAAATTATACAAAATCAAATTTAACTTATAAATTTAGGAAGTAGGGAACAAATTTTACATTTTACTACAAAAAATAATTAAAGGGTTTGTTTCCTAAAACGGTAAATATTCCTATTTATTTTGATTTATTGATATGTTTGTCATTCGCAAGTGATTTTAACCATTACACTGCCTTTTTTTTCTGATTAAAAATTCTATTGCATTTCTCATACACCTTTTTTCCCCTTAAATTATAGAAAAAGATTTCTTCGTCTTTATTTAGTGGTGGACTTTGTCAATCTTTCCAATTTTATTTTCTTTTTACCATCTAAATACAAAATATTTCTCGATTCTTAAATAATTAAATTTAAAATTATTTTCTAGAGCTTTCTTGATTCTGTGTTAGCATTTACTTCTGTTTTTTTTACTTCCTAGTGGTTTGTTTTCCTTTTCATGTTGTTCTTATTTTTTTTTTTGAAAAAAAAGATCAGGTAAATATATCTCGTTTCAATCTTAGTTTTCAGTTTTTTACCTTTTTATACAAATGGAATATTAGATTGTAATGCTGTTCCTTTTTTAATAAGTTAAAAATATTAATTATTATATTTCCTTTTTAAATAGAATATTATATTATTGCAAGTTCTTCCTTTCCATTCCTCTACGGGGAACATTACACTCTACTTTTCTTTTTCTTTTGACTTTAGTATTTCATAGTCATTCTTTATAATAATTTGACATTAATAAAAATACTTTTTGCAAAAAATAAACCAAACAAAATTTATATAAAAACACTTTTGAGAAAGATTTGCCAAACATGAGTATTTTTATTTTAATAATTTTTATTAAAAGTGTTTAAATGAGTTTTTTAAAAGCACTTTTTCCCAAGTTAATTTGACATTAATAAAAATACTTTTTGCAAAAAATAAACCAAACAAAATTTATATAAAAACACTTTTGAGAAAGATTTGCCAAACATGAGTATTTTTATTTTAATAATTTTTATTAAAAGTGTTTAAATGAGTTTTTTAAAAGCACTTTTTCCCAAGTTAATTTGACATTAATAAAAATACTTTTTGCAAAAAATAAACCAAACAAAATTTATATAAAAACACTTTTGAGAAAGATTTGCCAAACATGAGTATTTTTATTTTAATAATTTTTATTAAAAGTGTTTAAATGAGTTTTTTAAAAGCACTTTTTCCCAAGTTAATTTGACATTAATAAAAATACTTTTTGCAAAAAATAAACCAAACAAAATTTATATAAAAACACTTTTGAGAAAGATTTGCCAAACATGAGTATTTTTATTTTAATAATTTTTATTAAAAGTGTTTAAATGAGTTTTTTAAAAGCACTTTTTCCCAAGTTAATTTGACATTAATAAAAATACTTTTTGCAAAAAATAAACCAAACAAAATTTATATAAAAACACTTTTGAGAAAGATTTGCCAAACATGAGTATTTTTATTTTAATAATTTTTATTAAAAGTGTTTAAATGAGTTTTTTAAAAGCACTTTTTCCCAAGTTAATTTGACATTAATAAAAATACTTTTTGCAAAAAATAAACCAAACAAAATTTATATAAAAACACTTTTGAGAAAGATTTGCCAAACATGAGTATTTTTATTTTAATAATTTTTATTAAAAGTGTTTAAATGAGTTTTTTAAAAGCATTTTTTCCCAAGTTAATTCAAACAAAAGCTTGTATGATGACAAAAAGGTAAGTATGAAAGAGTTTGGGAGGTGGGAGGAAGTTGTCAACATATTTATCAGATAGAGGATTTAGATGAACCTTTACGTAATTTTTTTTGTGTAAGTGGGCTTGGTCATTGTAGGCCTATATCATATATAATTTTTTTTGGTATCATATAACTAAACTGGAGAATATGGCCTTTGTAACATATGTTTTGTGTCAACCATGATTACAATAAAATTACATTTTGAAGATATTTTACATACAATATAAATCAAAATTTATTTTCTTCCAATTAACTCAATATAATTTTGTCCAACTTAACTTGAAACGTTATATGTAGAATTTGTAAAACCATTGTTTAAATTTTTTTAAAAAGAAGTTATTAAAATGTACAATCATTAACAATATACCTTTAGGTCGGCTTAGAATCAATAGCTCTTCAAATCGTTCATTTGATTAAAAAAAAAAAAATTATAAACCCAATTCCCAAAATTTTCCAACATTACCTGTGTACTTACAAAAACAATAAAACAAAGTGCAATCCACAGTTTATTTAAAATAATATATAAAATTATTGAATAAAAAGTTTTCAAACAAAAATAATTATCATAAAAACATACCATTTATGTCTAAAAATATCCTTGATATATGAATTCAGCAACCCAGACATCCAAAATACAGACACATATTAAGTCCACACATATGAACTCAACTCAGTACTTCAAACAACCTCTAACATCTCAATAAATTCTTTTTTATTATTTTTTCAAAACAATTTTAGAAAATAAAAAGGAAAACAAGTTGACAAAGAAAAAGAATGTAAGGCAGTTTTGTCTATTGAAATTTTTTTAATAAAAAAGAAAAAAGGAGTTGAAAGGTGGCACAATCAAATTGCACCACATAGCTGAGCTGCAGAAACACCTCTAGAGATTAGTATATTACAGATGATAAATAATGAATAGTGTTGGTTATATTCAGGACAGTTTCAATATACTTATTTATTGACCATAACCTAAGCCGGATCATATAAATTAATGTAGCTTAGAGGTTAAAAATGGGGTATTCTCTCTCGATTTCCAGAAAGTCAGCAAGCGTCCAACTAACTTTTAATCCATCAATTTTTTAATTTATTTAATAATTATTTGATTTCTTATTTTTAATTTTTAAAATTAGGTCCGTAAACACTTTGACCATTACTAAATTTTATCAATCTTTTAAAAAATTAAGGCAAATTTTGAAAATTATATATATATATATATATATTTAAAAATTTTGTTTTTATTTTTGGTTTACAATAATCGAAATGTCAACCTTGGCCTACTTGATTGCCTATAGAATTTAGATCAACTTCAAAAGCATTAAAAGAGCCTTCCCGGACTACACAACGAGGTCCAATATTATTCTTATATAAATGCTTTTAATTCGAAGCTATGCCCGAAATTATATAATTAGCACTTCTTCAACCAGCCGGCCACAATACTGCTCTGTATTCTCAGGAGAAAAATGAATGGTATGAGAAGATCACAGAGTGCGCCTTCAATCCAACACTATGCAAATCAACCTGCCATAACATCACACAGTTCTTCGTTCCAGTACTTGGCAGATTACTGGACATTATCCAGATGTCGAAGCAGAGGAAGAGGTTGATGTTGAAGGCACCCTCATTCCTTCGCCGTCTACGGCTGTCCATGGCCATTTGGAAGCCGCCGTCGGTCAGTTTAACACCATGGGAGTGGAGGTAAAGACAATAATAGACGTTGCAGCAGCCTCAGATAGTGAACGGGACTCCTTTACCAAGTTCAGGAAAGGTATAAATATATATTTAATTCGCACTTTGGCCACCGTTTTATGTTTTCTTACCTTCTTCTGTTCAATTATAAGCTTAGTATTATATAGGCTTCATATATATATATATATATATATTTTTTTTTCATTGTTTAAAACCACAAAATTGTTAAAAATATTTTTTAACATATTAAAATATTGATCACCATTTTGCTATATATTTTGGTCTTTGAGTTTTTAAATTTAAGTTTGGATTTTAGAAAAAGTAATACTTTTGATCATTCTGAGGAAAGAAGAGGAGAAAACGTTGAAAAAAAAAAAAAAATTCTGGGTGAAATGAGGAGGAAAAAGTAATATATATAAAAAGTAATAATAACTTTTTTAATATTAAAATATAGACTCTTTCAAATATAGCAAAATGAAAAAAAATATTTATAAATATAGCAAAATTTTACTCTTAGTTATAAATATTTTGAACAATTTTGTCATTTAAGATAATTTTTCTTAAAATAATAGTTATTATGTTTTAATTTTGGTCACACCAACCCTTCACAAATATAAAATTAATATATGCTTATGTCATTTTAATCTAAAAATAATATTAACAAATGTCTAGAGTCAACCCTTCGTAACAAAAAAAAAATAATACTAAACAACAGAAAAAAAAAAAAAAAACCAAAAGTGTCAATGGTAGGAAAAAAACAGAAAAAAACTATTTTCCAAACCTGGACTTAAAATGTGAAGTTTGAAAATTCAAGAACCAAAATGCTACTATATCCAAATGTTAGATACCAAAAATATATCTTTTTTGAAAACTTTTCACTAAAAATACACTTTTTATTTCCTCAAATTTGACTTTAATTTTTTTCTAGTTCTTGAATTTTCAAAACTACAACTTTTGATTTGTATATTTGATTCTGTTTCTATTTGGTTCTTAAAGTAGTAAAAGTACAAGTTGTTTAGGGTTAGATAGAAAATTTAGATTTTGTTTTATGTTTACACATCCATGGAATTCAACAAATATGTAAATCCAGATTCTGTGATTCAAACACTACTGCAAATTCTGAAAACATTTTTATGTTTACAACGTATCCAGATTTTGAATTTTAAATTTTACATGTAGAATTATATTAAATAAAAATAAAAATATTTAGAAATACAACATGTCATGTTATAAACTCAATTCATTTTATGAAAATAATTTAATATGTATTATGTAATGTATTATAAATTATATAATAATAAAATATAATTAATATATAATTTTTTTAGCATAAATTACATTCATAAATAAATTAATAATAGTTATTGCCGACTAAATATGCCCTTAATTTTTAATCATTCCCTCAAGCTTGTTATTGATGTTTTTAGTCGTCTTTAGAGAAAAGTTTCAAAAGCAATGATAGATTAAGAACTCAAGATTTTGAAAATAATAATTATTCTTAGGTAGGGTGCATTCATCTTTTGGCATTCCACCCCAACCATACAATTTAGAAAAAGTTCTAAAATACTAAAAAAAAATTGAAATTGAAAGAAGAGAAAGATTTTATTGAATCTTTGTTTCATATATGCAATTATTATAGTGATTCACTAATTTACTCCATATAAATCCTTTAGAAAAATGTACTTTGGTCCATCGTTTGGTTGGGAATGACTTTGGACCAACGCCATAGCAAAAGTTAAGTGAGAGAAAGAACGGATTTTATCCCCACATTGTAAAATTAAGCATTGCCAAGTGAGTATAAATATCAAGGCATGCAAGGGAAAGTTTCAAATTCTAGTTGTAGTGGAAGTAGGTTCTTTCCCCCACTGATTGCACTGAAAATGTCTTATCTAGTTTCACTTAATTTGAGGTCGTTCCTTGATTTTACATGTTGATTTTATTATTTTACAAATATTCTACACCTGCGTCACACCCCGCCCCAGATTACCCCATTTGAACCTAGAACAAACTATGACATAAACATAACCTAGATATTGACCCTACCATCAAAACCCTTCTTAACTTGATACTTACTTTGAAATGAGCAGTTTCAAAAACTTGAAAGAGTTATCACATATAGTAGTATATCATAAAATAAACATAAACTATAAATCGATGTAAAATGTGAACAATTCAAAATCTTGAGAATTATCGCATAAATAAAATCATGAGTATTCTCTTGCAAATGTAATCATGAACTTGTAAAAAAGCCTTCACCAAACTTGTACCTGACCCTGGTCATACTATATACAGAGGAATTTGATGTATATAGCAAAGCAACATGATCATAATATACACCAAGTAATCTCATGAGGTATTGCAGAGGAAACGTGGTCATACTACTTACAAATAATCTCAACGTAAATAGCAGAGCCAACATAATCTTACGTGCAAGTAGAGCAACCCCCAAAAGGTAAAGCACCCTGACACACGACCTAAAGCCTACGTATGTGGTGAAGTGGGTCCCAAAGGCTCACGTATATCATGACTACACTACATAAATACATTTACACGTCAGTGTAGTAGAAAATCACCATGGGTACAATGATCTAATGGTTTGAAAACCACTTCAAACTTAAACATAAAACTTGTCACTTTTAAAAATATTATTTTCACATAATTAGTAAATCATTCCAAAATCATGGTTTTTCTTTTAAGCAACATCTCATAAATCCAAAATATCACACGAAACACATATATAAGATTCTACTAAAAACGTTGTTTTTGTTTCAAAATCTTGATAATTATCTTTAAACATCACGAAATAAATCTTGCAATTCATTCTTGAATAATATAAAAACATGAAATTCATAAACTTTCTTTGAAAATCACATGGCAATACTCTTAAAACACTTATACTCATAAATTGCATTAAATTTCTATCGTCGACGATGATGGTTGTGAGGGCATTAACTATCACCAATCAAAGCAATGAAAGTCTTGGAAGTTGGGATTTGAAGACGTTCATGATAAGTCCCAGGGGGTTACACGAATGTAAAATCGTGTATTAGAGTTATCAGGAGCCGCTGCAATTGCATCGTCATTGATGCTTTCGAAATCTTTGGAACCGTCAAGTGATACAGATACATTAAAATTGATGCAATGAACGGATATCACGAGGTTGAAGAAGCAAAAAAGAAAAATTGCAACAACATTGAAAAATTCCATATTGTTTAAAGTTGGAGAGAAGGAAAAGAACAAGGAAGCATATCAGAGATGAAATGGTATAAAGGGCTTGAAGCTCTCACTTTTTATAGAGGTAGATAGGTACTTGTAGCTCTCATTTTCAATGTTAACACTTATACTAAAAACAAAAGGTAATTTTGTGGAGCTAATCTCACTTAGTTAGGGATTTAATGCTTAATGAAGATATTTTTTAGAAGTTGCAACTTCAATTTAGTTCCATTATTCTGATAGGCAATATGTGCAATCATCACACCGTTTTTATCACAAACCAATGCATTATTTATTCACTAAATACAAATTAATTAGTAGCATTAAACTTAATTGTGAAGGGAATTAATGAGTTTTTTTCAAGGATTGATCTTTACAAATAAAATCACTAGTCGTCCTATTTCTATTATAATTCTTAACTATATAATGTCATGAGAAAGAGTCATCTATCTCATTCAAATAATGTAACCAGTTCAATTAATTAAGAAATAAGAAGAGATTTATCTTCTAACCAAAAAGGGATGAGTTAATGTGATATGAAAAAAAATTAGTGATGAATTATAATTGAATTTATCACCATGCAAAGGAAAATCATGCAAGAAAGGCACATGATAGTTGTTGTAAAAAGACTTTCATTTTCCGATTTTGAAAAGAATCATTCTCAATCTAGAGTCCATTTTTTGCTTGTGGGAAAATAAGAATCAAAATCATAAACATAATGTAAATTAGGAATAAATATGATTCTTGGAAATAACCCCTTTTACCAAAAATCAAAAGTGATATTTCTTAATTATGGGTTTTTATGATTTAGGGGTGTGTTAATGTGTCACTATAAGTATTTTAACCTTATTGTTTTACAACTAATAATTAAAAAAAAAAAAAAAAAAAAATTTTTTTTTTTTTTTTTGTTTTTTTTTTTTTTTTTTTTTCATATATTTTTTTTTTTGAAAAAAAATTTTTTATAAAAAAATTTTTTTATAAAAAATTTTTTTTCAAAAAAAAAAATATATGAAAAAAAAAAAAAAAAAAAAAAGGTGTGTGCTGATTGTGCTATTTTTTTCTTTTTTCTTTTTCCGTATGGTTTTTTATATGGAGAAACATTTTTCGTTAAATAATTGTCTTATGATGTTAATTACATAATTAGATATTATAGAAATTACTAAATAATGTCTAAAGATGTTTATACTTTGTTTGTTTGGTTTTTTCTTTTTACAATATGTGGAATTGGGAAAAGAATATGAATCTTTTCTATTGAGTTAAGAAAAAGATTCTACCTTTCTTGAGTTAGGGAATCTTATTATTACTACTTTCGGAGTACTTGTGTTTGCTAATAAAGTAGTAAATATATTTTCTTGGTAGAGTGAATTAATTATATGATTTTGAGTATTTATAGCAATGGATGATTAATAAATAGCAAACAATATTCAAATAAATAATTGTTCTCATTTTCTCATCATACTTCCCGCACACACACTATATATATAAATAAATTTTTACACAACATTGTGCAAAAAGAGTATCCTATTTTGATCTATAAATTTTGAAAAATGTTTAATATTTTTATGTATAATAATAAGTCTTTAAGACATTCAAGTTTTGTTAATATTAATATATCTATGAGATATTATATAAATTTGAATTTTTTTATGTCTAATAGAATCATAAAATTTTCAATTTTGTGTCTAGTTGATCTATAAATATTTAAAAAATACCAAAGAGCTAGAGAGAACGTGTTAAACATTAGGTCTAAAATTCATAAATCTATTGGAAACAAAATTAATATTAGTTAAAGAATTTATTAGATGATTTTAAGTTTAAGAGATTATTAGACATAAAATTAATAACCTAAAAACCTATTAAGTACAAAATTAAAATTAATTTTTAGAATTTATTAGACAACTTTTAAACACTTATTTGAAAACGTATGGACTAATAACAACTTCTCACTTAATCAAATATATACCCATATTTATTAACAACCTTTAGCATTTGCTTCTGTTTGTTTATTTTATTTATTTATCAAAATTTACATGTTGTAGTTGTAGGTTATAAGTAGATAATATAACTTCTTGTTCTTTTCAAAAGAAAATTTAAATTTTAAAAATATTTTCTCACTTTTTCCTTTTTAAAACGGCATATTAGATTGCAATTTCTTCTTAAAATAATTGTTAATTATTTAAGTACTTTTTATTTTTTTAAAGAATAAAACCATGGTTAAAATATCATTTTGGTTTTAGCACTTTGAATTGGTTCAATTTTAGTACATGTAATTCTAGTTTTTAGTTGTTTTTTAGATTAAAAAAAAAAAAGACATCTAAAAACTAAATTTGAGATTTATTTAAAGTAAAAGATTAAAATTGGACATTTAAAAGTGTATGGACTAAAAATTAAACAAGACCAACAACATGGACCAAAATAATATTTTAACATATAACAATATATATGTTAGTGCCCTAGAAAACTTGGACCTCTTTCAATAGAAAATGTAACAAATGGGTTCTATCTGGACTTCATAAAATTAAAATATAGAGTAAAGGCCAAAATATTTAGGTTGTGACACTAAGAACTTAGTTGAAGAAAAATTAACACAGGAGAGAGACATTAAAACTTCTGCAAAAATTGGGGCCAGAGAAATACCTAAATATCATTATAGACTATAATTTATGTTTAACCTAAATTTTGGGACTTTCTACACCAATAATCCTTAAATATAAGCTATAATTTTTAAGTGTCCCACGTTTTCAAATATTATAAATATATTCAAATTCAGAATAAACAATCTAAGTAAATAATTTAAGTGATTCGATCATAATCAATAAGCCCGTCTAGCTCAGTCGGTAGAGCGCAAGGCTCTTAACCTTGTGGTCGTGGGTTCGAATCCCACGGTGGGCGAAATTTTTTTTAGATTTTTGGTTTTTAATCTTAATGCTCTTTTTATTTTAACTTTTTTATTTTTCTTTTTATTATAATTTTTTTATAAAAAAATAAAAAAGAAATAACTGTTCAATAGTCTCTCATATAAAATAGGACTAAAACAATGGTATACATGTAGCAAATCTGCTGTTAAATTCGACAACAATATAAACATTCAATAAATTGTAATTAATTTCGCATTTAAATATACAGAATCTAATCATATCAACAAAAAAAAAAATCATATCAAACTTGATTTTTTTTCCATCTTGATATTGATATTGTGAATTAACTAATTTCCAAACAAAGCTCAGGGAATTTATTAGTTCTCCACTATAAATTTGTTGTGTGTGTACATATGATGGATCATTATTGTTTAAAGATGATGAACAAGATGTGTTCTTCCCCTTCATTCTTCGTTGCTTTTACTCTTCTTTTTTTTTCAATTTTCAACCCTTGTATGTTAGCCCATGCAAATCAAAATACAAACGCCACCGTCAATAATTTTGCTCATGGAATTTGCAACAGGCTTATTCAATATAACGATCTATACAAAGTATGCATTCCTGAGATTGATTCTGACCCTCGTGAAGATTTGAAGTCAGATTTGACGGGTCTTCTAATTATATTCGTGAATCATAGCATCAGCAATTTCAACGACAATATTATATTCCTTAAGAAAGAGATAAATTCAGGGAAGGTAAATGGTGATACAAAAGACATAATGTCCATGTGTTTGGAAAACTTTGAAACAGGTATCAGTGCGCTGCAAGAGTCATTGCACATACTACTAACACAAACAGGGATAGATGTGTATCAATTGTCGATGATCAATGTTGAGAATTATGTGAGTGAGTGTGTGGAAGATTTTGAAGGAAATCCTATCCCTAACCCACCTGAGTGGCAATCTCGTTATAATTCTTCATGGAATTTATTGGGTCTCATTTTAGTAATGTCTAATCTCATTAAATGTAATCGTGTAATTTCGTGTATCCCTTAATTAATACCAACTTTGTTATTTGGCATTAATTAAGTTCCTATCTTGCAATTGACAATAAATGTGTTTGTTTCTTACACACGTGATAGGAGTTGAGTCATGTTCATTTTGACTTTTCTTTTTTATGTTACTCTTTTATACATTGTGAAATGTCATATATAATTGGTTTAATATAACGAATCAAACGGTTAAAGTTTTAAACAACCAAATTTCCCATAACCCAACCCCTCAATTTAAACTTTTTAATTATTCGATCAATTAACACAAATTAATCAAACCAATTTATTAGGAAAGCAATCCAAGTCTAAAGGGTACACCTGTTTCGGGCAACCAATAAGTCCCGTTAATAAAGTCTTCGATGGTAAATTTTTTTGCTGATTTTTTGTCTATTACATGAAAACCGGGCCAATTAACACGGTTGGCCACGTCAGCACCAGGACCTCGATTATTAAACTCGGCATAAAATAAGTTGTTTACTGGTACTCCTTCCCAAACCATCCATCCCTTCGGGTCCACCACATCATCAAGAAATGACTCCATGAACACAACACTTGAATATTGTTTCCATGGTCGACCCAAGTAGATCTTAACATTGGACTTATTGGCTTTTATCTCTGGCGAAACCATAACCGTACAGTTCTGAAAGGAGAAGCCACTTGAAGACATTGAACGTTCTTTTGACTGTGCGGTGACTGTGGCATCAACACTTTGTGGCCGTGCATAGATGTTAGTGTCTTGGAACAAAACAAGTCCACTCCCAAAAATAAAGTCAACACTTCCATAAACCTCACACTCCTTGAAAAACTGTCTATGTCCTTTTACGTAGAGAGTGTCTTGGAAACCCATAAATCTACACTTGTAATAAGCAGTGTGGTCGGCCTGGTCAAGTACTGCCACTGCTTGCCCGTTGTGAGGTCCCGCAGAATTTTCAAAGGTCAAATGTTGTGCCATAAAATTGTCGCCTTTCACGGCTTCATCAAATAAAAAATACACAGAATTAGTAAAAGATTAAAATTCATGCAATTCCTTGCACCAAAACCTAATTAAAACGGTAAATAATTTCTTCAATACGCCTTTTAACCCATTTCACAGGTAAAGTTGATTTCTCTCTGGATGATATATATATATATAATTAGATTACATTAAAGTAAAGAATTAGAATAATTACCTTTAACCAAAAAAAAAAAAAAAAAAAAAAAAAAAAAATAAAAATT
>QLSR01000052.1:1336203-1348707 GCA_031780015.1 Citrullus colocynthis
AAAAAAAAAAAAAAAAAAAAAAAAAAAACGTTGGTAAGACAATCTTTAATAATTTTTTTTTTCTTGGCATGATTTTACCATATACATCCTACAAAATCTTCAAATAATTTTAATTTTCATGATTTTGTTAGAATAATTTGCATGATTTTATTTTGAAAATTTTAAGAAGTTAAATATATTTCTTCTTGTAGTTTATGACAAAAAGTGGGTTTTCTTTTTAATCAAGTTCGTTAATTCATTAGGTTTAATTGTTAAGCTGGTTTTATTTTATTTTTTTTCCTATTCAATATTCCATTTTTTTTCCTCAAAAACCAATCAATTCTTGGGAACACCACCAAAAATTACCCATGAAGGTAATAAACTATCATAATTATGCCACTTTACATAGGTATTTTAGTTCTACTAGCGTTTTACTACGGTAATCTTTTTTATTATGTATTTTTCAATATAATTATTTTCTAAATTAAGATTAATTTTATTAACTTTCGTACTAAAAACATTATATATTCTTATATAGTACACATGTTTTAGGCCCTTAATGTTTGTATTCTTTTTTTTTTTTTTTTATCAATTTTGTTTGCATGATTACCCTTTTATTATTTACTTTTAACCTTGTTTTTATTGGTTATTATAAACCTATCTAATATATATTACATAGTGAATTATGAAAAATTTAGAAGGAAAAAAAAAACTCATCTAAGAGATTAATGTCTAATTTCTTCAAATTTATTAAAAATTTGAACAAAATTAAAGTTCTTCTTCTCTTAAATATGTATTATATGTAAGGTTTGTTATTAGCCAATTCGATTCCTCAATGAAGGGAGACTAAATTGAAAAATATTTGAGCACAATCTAAACCTGAAATTTTGTTAACTAATAGAATTAAATTGAAAAAACAATAACTTTACAAAATTTGAACTAAAAAACTTATATAAGTAATTTATATTTTTATTATAAAATTAAAATACACAAAAGTAAAGAAAGGATTACAGTGCAAACAATAAAAACAAAGAATTGGTATAAATTACACCGAAAATCGATATAATTCATATTTCTTTAACTTTATCCACGATACATTATTTATGACACATTTATTGCATTGTCAAACTTCAACAAAAATACAGTCCACCAGATAAAATTACATCTATGTATTTGGGTGACTTGGAGATGTCGTAACTCACCTTCGATCATTTCATTACTATTTAATTAGGTATAGATCCCATCTTGTAACACTCCTCAGCGTTTCAACCTAATATTGACGTCTATGTAAATAAATTGAGTTTGAGTTGTTCTGAAAGAGAAAGTTTAGCTACAGACTCATTATTTTCGATTTTTAGAGCTAGTTTTGTTTTTCTTACAAAACTTTTACCTTAAAAAAAAAAAAAAGAAAAAGAAAAAAAGAAAACTTTAAATGAAATTGGATGATACTAAAAAGGTCGTAAGTTTTAAACTTGCTAAATATAGTTTTTCAGAAATCTTTCGATTATAGATTATAGTCATCATTTTTCCATTTCTATCACTTTATCATTTGTTTCACCATAAATATTTATATTTAAAAAAATTTCAACCATATCCACTGCATTTTATATTCATTTTAAATTAACTTATAACATAATAAAATATACTCAAAAAATTGAACAATGGGCTCCCACGTTTGTTTTAGATTTAATTTCTATTTGTTTAGCCCCTCTAGAATTAATTTATGAATTCATGGAATAATTACGCGGTGGGGATTGTCACTTTCCATGAATTTTCCATTTCTCACTCAACGATGGAACTTTGCTTATTTCTTTTTTTAAGGATCGACGAATCAAATGAGATTTTTGTTCCTCTCCCTATCGGTCGAGCTGCTTTGCTCCTCTGTTTTTAGCTTGACGAGCTACTTGAGTTTCCGAAAAACGCATAAACCCCGGGATTTTCGTAAAAGAAAAGAGGAACGAGTGCCAAGGGACTTGAGTGACTCGCCCTAATCAATAAGCGGGAGAGGGACGAAGAAACTCGATCAGCTACTAGAGACGAGCAAGAGCCAGGGACGCACTCGACGAGCAGACGAGGGACGAGTGGTAGAAGCCGACAAAGAGTAGTGATAGTGACGGTTCAGTGAAGTCAATTCTATTAGGGGCTCCCTGACGATCCCGAACCTTCCAAAAGTGAAGGGTATGTTTCTTGGCACTCTCTTTCTTTGTTATGCCAACCTAAAAAGAGAGAGGGATACGGAGCTTGACTTGAAAACAAACAACTCTGCCCCCCTATCACAACAAGGCGGATAGGGGACTTTTTTCCTTCCTTAAGTCCAGGATACGAAAACAATTCCTCCCCACTAAAAAGAGCGATAGAGAGTGGATTGAAGGTTCGATAGTGTCGAGAAGGTATTAGCCCCTTACTCACCTCTTCAACATCTCGAAAAAGGCCCTATTAGTTAAGCTTTTTCGTAAAAGCACCATTGGGCGGTGGTTCCTCTCTTTTTCTCTTTCACCTCGAACAAAAAATCGATCTCGCCATCAGCTCGACTAAGAGTTCCGAATCGAAAAAGTAAACTGAACGTCGACTTGATGATGCAAAGTCGAGGGGAACCGAGTGCCGAAAAAAACCGGTTTAGGTAAATCAAATATCTAATGCGCTCCCCGATTTTAGAAGTGGTTAGAGTTTGGAAGTTAGCATAACTAGAGCAACTCAAGGAATTGACAATAAAACATATGGGAAAACTTTAATAAATGTCATTACATCCCAACATTTTTAATTTTATGTTTCACTCTTTTAATTTTCTTTCTTCTCCAAATGTGACAATTATTTGGGTTGTTGCATGTATTTTTGTCTTTTTAAACGTCATGGACTTGTTCATTCCATTAATTTATTTTTATGAAGAGTAACTTTTGAAGTTAAGTTTATTGAAAATTGTGATCCAAATATCGGGTTTCAAAATGACTTCACGTTCTATATATGCTGTTGGGTTACTTCAAATTCTTTACTCTAAAATGTTATTACTCAAAATAAACATATTATAAAAATTAGGAGAAATATATAATTCAGCTTTGAATGTTGGATAAAGTATAGTATTAATTTAAGTATCGTAAAATTTACCTTTTAATTTGGCTTTCTACTTACACATGTTATTTAATTGTTTTCAATTGATGCAACGGTTAGAGGTAAAAAGTTCATGGCACAATCGCTAACCTTCGAGAACTCAGTCGGACCTCAAAACTACCAAGTAGTGGTTGTTGTTGACCATGCTAACCATATTGCATATTACAAGTGCATATTTCTAGGCTTACAAGACACCTCAAAGACAATACAAATTTTTCAAGGAGTGTAACACCTACGGAAGCGTCAACTTCATTTTTGGGAGTGGGTTTGCTATATTCCAAGACTGTAATATATACGCTCGTATAATCAACAATTCCATCAACGTCACTGCACAATCAAAAGATGAACTAATGTCCAAAAGTGGCTTCTCCCTTCAAAACTGTATTGTCACGGTTTCACAGGAGATAGCGCCCAAGAAGGGCAATGTTAGGATCTTTCTAGGTTGGCCATGGAGACAATATTCAACTATTGTGTTCATTAGAGTCATTTTTGGATGACTTGGTGGAATTGGAGGGATGGTCGGAGTTTGAAGAGGTACCAGTAGTAACTACTTATTTTGAGTTTAACAATTGAGGCTGAATGCCAATATCTCTAAGAGAGTTAATTGGTCAGGTTTTCATGTAATAAATAAACAATTAGCCTTTAATTAGACAATAAATAACTTCATTGACGGATCTGGTTATCTGCTAGAAAACCTAGCAAACCCTTTAGATTCGCCAATGGAATTGTTTACATTATAATTAAATGCTAATTGTTTATCTATTACATGCAAACCTAACCAATTAACCCTTTCAGTGACATCAGCACTAAACCCTTGATTGTTAAACTTTGCATAAAATAAGTGAGTTATCAGTACCCCATCCTTCCAGTGCAATCACGTCATCCAAAAACGACTCTAATGAACAAAACAGTTGAATATTGTCCCATGGTCAACCTAGAAAGATCCTAATATTGACTTTATTGGCCGTTATCTCCTGCCAGATTGTGACAGTACAATTTTGAAAGAAAAAGCCACTTTTGGACACTAGTTTGTCTTTTGATTGTGCAGTGATGGGGATGGAATTGATGATTATCCAAGCATATATATTATAGTCTTGGAACATAGCAAGCCAACTTCCAAAAATGAAGTTGACGCTTCTATAGATGTTACACTCCTTGAAAATTTTGTATTGTCCTCGAGGTGTCTTGTAAGCCAAGAAATTTGCCAATACGGTTGGCATGATCAACAACAGCTATTACTTGTTAGTTTTGAGGTCCAACTAAGTTCTCAAAGGTTAGCGATTGTGCCATGAAGTTTTTACCTCTAACCCCTGCATCAAATGAAAACAATTAAATAGCATGTGAAGGTAGAAAGCCAAATTAAAAGATAAAATTTACCATGCTTAAATGAATACTCTACTTTATCCCACTTTCAAAGTCCAAATATATTTCTCTCCTAATTTTTATAGTATATTTATTTTAAGTAAAAAAGAATTTGACCCAACCCAACGACATATACAAAACTAGCTTAAATCATCTCTCCCCATAAAGTCATTTTGAAACCCGATACTCTAATCACAATCTAGATTTAATTTAACTTCAATCCCTATCTTCATCACCCAACTAATCATCTTCCATCTCCTTCAATGGCCTAACCACATACAATACAATCCCCAAACTCTGCTTCAGTACTCCCATTTCCATCAATGCATTTCCTCAACTCCCCACCTCCATCGCAGCCGCCCACCGTGCCTCCCTTCCCATCTCCTGCCACCACCTATTATATCAAGGAGTTACAGAGAGATAGAGAGGATAATAAGATAAATTGTATGGGTGAGTTGTGTACTTATCTTCAAATTCTTCAAGTGACTTGACCTTCCACTGAGGCTTAAATTTGACCGAACCACGTAAATCCTTCTTATTCTTCTTCTTCTCCTTCTTCTTACTCTGCATGCAAAGAAATCAACAGCTGTGAAGAACAAAACTGGAGAGAAACGTTTAGAAGATACAAATAGTTTTCTCGCGTACCTCAGATTTTCTTTGTCCAACATAATTAGCTTGGACCTTCTCAAAATCTGTATAAACAAACCCAACAAAATTGGCATCAGAGCAAAAAACCAATGATAATGATAATGATTCCTCACATGTTGTTGGAGGGGCAAATGATAGTCCATAGTGAAGAGAAGTTGCAAACTTACCATTTTTGAAACTGTGTATTTTGTCACTGTCAGCATGAAGCTAATTTGTTAGCTCATGAAGCGATTGAATGGATGTTGCAGACAAGAGCTAGTTGGTTGATTTAGATGGGATTTATGTTTTTCGCGTTGGATGTTCTATTGTGTTTTAAAGAACAAAAAACAATGATAATGAAATGAAAAGTATTTTGTGTTTTAAATTCAACATGCATCTTCTACATTATATGTTTCCAAGTGAATGTAAAATCTGTAGTTAATGCTGTTGGGTGTTATTACAACAACACATATACTTCTGAAGTCTCGGCCTCCTTCTAATGATACAGTAGCATTAGAAAGCAATGCTAAATTTCCTTATCTTTTTTGCTTTGAACTTCATGCTAAACATTTGTAGGATATTACTTTTAATGCTACGGTATCATTAGATGGAAGCGAAGATTTCAAGAGCATAGATGTCACTATAATAGTTGCATGCTCCAAATAACAATAACTCCAGATTTTATAGTATTCACAAATAACTTACAATATAGAAAGCAAGCATGTTGAATTAATAGTACGCCTACACCATTGCCATTTTTTAAAAAAAAACACAATCGAACAACCATCGTAAAAGTTAGGAGAAAAACGAAACTGCAAGTAGAAATATCTCAAAACCAATTGGAAATAAGATGAGCAACCCATGTATCTAATAAAGATGGTGAGATCTTCATTTTCCAAATGAAATTCTAAAGCAAACTCAAAAAGATTAAAGAGAAGAAATGAGCAAAAGCATGAAATTCTAACCAAAAGAACTCTAAGGGCTATGAAACTTGGTGTCCTTGGCTAATGGAACCAGCCATTTATATAGAAGAGAAGGTAAGCTATGCTATTGGTTAAAAAAAAAAAAAAGTTATTTAAAATAACATTAAAAGAGAGTTTTTATACAAAATAAATTGTGAAAAAAAAAAAAGAAAGGATTTATTAATAAACAAAAAAAAAAAAATTAACATAATAAAAATTTATGAAAATTAAAATACTTTTATAAAATATAATAATTATTAAATTTTATTAACCAATCAATTATAAAAATTTTATATTTTTTTTAAAAAAAATATAAAATTTTTATAATTGATTGGTTAATAAAATTTAATAATTATTATATTTTATAAAAGTATTTTAATTTTCATAAATTTTTATTATGTTAATTTTTTTTTTTTTGTTTATTAATAAATCCTTTCTTTTTTTTTTTTCACAATTTATTTTGTATAAAAACTCTCTTTTAATGTTATTTTAAATAACTTTTTTTTTTTTTTAAAAAAAAAAAAAAAAAAAAGAAAAAGAAAACTCAAGTGAATTAAATACGCATTAAAAGAGAGCAGTAGAAACAGAAATAACAAAAAGAATAATAATGCCCAATTAAAATGGATTTCAAAATAACAAAGGAGGATGAATTCAAGAAAACTTGGCAAAGTCATTGATTCTTTTGTTAAGACTAAATTATAAATAAAAAAAAATAGGTTAAAAAATAACCTTTTAGTTTCTAACATTTGTTTGTATATTTAATTTTGATTTTGTAACAATATAATTTAGTTCCTGAATTTAACTGTTTAATAATTTAGTCTTTACACTTTAAATTTTGTAATGATTTAATCCTTATTGTAGAAATTAGTGTTAAGACTTAATGAGATTTCTTGCATACAAAAACCGATAAACTAATTTAGAAAGTCAATATTTTTATAAAATACAATGTCTACATCATAAAATAATAAAAATTGACATCTAATTTGATGATTTTTTCTTTTTACATAAGGGACTAAATTGTTACAAATTTAAAAGTACAATAACTAAATTGCTACGAAATTGTAAGTACAAGGACTAAATCGTTACAAACCAAAGTTTTACAAGGACTAAATCGTTACAAACCAAAGTTTAGATATTAAATTGTTACTTTCATGAAAATTTAGGGACTCAATGTGTTTTTTAACCTAAAAAATACTCGTAAATTTTGTTGTTTGTATAAAAAAAAATTATTCTTATTATATTCTTCTGAAAAATACATCATTATTTTAATCTTTTATATAAATAATTCAAAATTATCTTTAGAGTAGAAATCATTTTAGAATTTTGAACAAAAATTAAGACTTTAAACAATACAATGGTGTGGCTACTAAATTTCTATTCTTATCGCCCTCACATAATCTCAAGCTCCAATAGAATTTCTACCCTAATCGTAGTTTGAAACAATTATATATAAAAGTTCGAGTGATTAAAAGACTCAAATTAATAACCCATTTTTAACAAGTTCTTATGAAGCTTTAATTGGAAACCTTAATTTGATTTCTTTTCCATATAATATGAAGTAAATGATTCCCTGTTAAGAAAATGGGACCTGATCAGATGATGAATCTTTTTAGCAAATATCAATATTTTTTAGTTTTTTTTTTTTTTAAAAATAATATATACAATTGATTGATTAAGTAGGTAAGTGAATTTTTTTAAAACTCAATCCAAATGTTTTTCATATATATATTAATTAGAAGATGATTAAGCTATTTCATAAAATCATGCATTCATAGTTTTCTTTTTCCAACAATGTCAATATTCTTAATTTTCTTCATAACAAGTATCTCCTAATTTTTTAAAAATGATTTTAAGATGATCTTCAATTAATGATTCTGCCCATATTAATAAAGACATCCAATAATATAATTTTGCTTTCTTTGGTTAAATGCTTCTGTCAAAACTAATAGTAATAAATAAATTTGGTGAAACTTCATTATCATACTTAAGAGATAGTAATAAAAAGAACCATTGATACATATTATACCGAAAATGAATAAAACACTGAATATGAAAAAGAAATATACCGGAAAATCAGATTCAAATATAGATAAAAATCAATGTATTAATGATCTTTGACAAATGAGGAAGATATGTTACCCATTTCTACCTAAATGTTAATAACCTAATATTATACATAATTTCTATTTGTAGTAAAGTTTCAACTAATTCTGAATCAAAAATCGAAAATTTCTTCTTTCAACCTCTTTTTTTTTTTTATTATTCTCATAATTAAGAGGTGATTCTCTCATCTAAAAACATATTTGAAATCTCAAAAACTTTATCCAAATTAATAATCCCACCTCTGCAAAATGGTCAAACTAAAATAATGTTATTTTTTCTAAAGGGTTTTACAAGAAGGCAATATACAATTAAGACCTGCTTAAAAGGATATTGTAGTTTTTTTTTTTCTCTCTCTCACTTTGAGATGTATAGTACAAGCATTATGTTAATTGAAATATGTTCATTTTGGTTATTGTAGTCTTTTTTTAGAAATAATATAAGAAGCAACGCCAATAAATTTATTGACATATATATGATATTAAGGTATTGAAAAATATGCTCGATTGACATTTAAGTGTTAGTAATTGTTAGCGATATGTAATTTGAATCTTTTTGCTCTAATTTTACTATTTTTTATATATATACATATATATATATATAAAAAGTACTGAAAAACATTCAATTCGCTCTACAAAAGCTTTGTTTGGTAATTTAACAGCTGGATTTAAGCGGAAAAAATAATAATTAATAATAAACTTCAATCTTTTGTAATTAATCCCTCACATGCACAACCTATTATTAGGCAGACACTCACCAACTCATGGTTTACCTATGTAAGTTAAAAAACACTTTTAAGTTACATTACTGACGTGAAGATAACAATTTGGTTCCTAAATTTTAGTTGGTAACGATTTAGTTTTGGTATTTTTAATTTTGTAACAATTTACTTCCTAAATTTTAGTTGGTAACGATTTAGTTTTTGTATTTTTAATTTTGTAACAATTTAGTCTATGAATTTTAGTAGGTAACAATTTAGTCTTTGTAATTTTAAATTCGTAACAATTTAATCTCTAACATATAAAAATTATAAAAATTAGATGTCAATTTTTGTTATTTTATGACGTAGACTATGTATTTTGTAAAATTATTGAGCCTCCATTCAGTTTATCGGTTTATTTATGCAAAAAAGACTTATTAAATTTTAACACTAATTTTTACAATAAAGACTAAATTATTTACAAACTTTAAAGTATAAGGACTAAATTGCTACATAGTCCATTTTTTAATTTTTAGAAACTATGGATCAGTTTGATATCTGTTTTGTTTTTTGTTTTTTTAGCACTAGGTCATAAACAACATTTCAATTTTTTATTAATTACAATTATAAATATAGCAGTTAGATTTAAAGTATTAACATATATAACAACATTTTTAGAAAATTGCAAATATAGCGAAGTCTATAAGATAGACTTCTATTGATGATAGACTTTGCTATATTTGCAATTTTTTTAAAAGGTTGCTATATACTCTATTATTATTCCTGAAATTGTTATTCATTACGATTACCCTTTTATTTATTTACTATTATCTACATTTTAAATGTGTTTTTAACATCAAAATTAAAATTTTGAAAACTAAAAGAAAATAGTTGTTAAAATCTTATTTTTGTGTTTTCAAGTTGATTAAAAATTCAATATTTATGTAGAAAATATAAAAACTATAAGTAAGAGATTATGAACAAAGTGATATTTTTCCAGCTTACACTATAAGAAATTTTGGTTTTCCAGACGAAATTTTTTCTGATGCAAACAAAATAGTCAGGAAAAGTAGCCTTTCCCAACGCTTTACTTGGCGTCGGGAAAAAGTAGCTATGCCGACCCTTTTTCTTTATTTCGTCGCGCAAACTATGCCTATCCCGATGCACTTTAGTGAGCGTCGAGAGAGATTAGTTCTCCCAACGCATAGGGCCACCGTCGAGAGAAATTGGCTTTACCGACGGTAATTATAATAAAAAAAAATCGTCGAGAGAGGTCTTTCTCCCGATGGTATTCTAATATCGTCGAGGAGATAAGAAAGTAATTTTTTTTAACTTTTCGGGAAATGAACGCTGACGCTAATCAGAAACCGTCGGGAAAGGTCCCAACATTTCCCGACAGTAATAAAACCGTCTGGGAAAGTCAGATGTTGCAACGGTAATAAAAAGCTGTCGGGAAAAGTGTTTAAAAACCCTTAACCCCGATTTTCTCCCTTCATTTTCTCCCCCACTTCTTCTCTTTCACCCTAGCTAGCCGCCGCACAGACACGCCACCGTTGCCTGACGCCTCACGCTTGAATATGAATATGCCTGACTCCCGACGCCGCATAGCCGACGACTGCACCGCATGCCCAATGCCTGAAGCTCGACGTCGCATGCCGCAGACGCCTAGCCTGAAGCTCGATGCCGCAATTGGACGCCTGACGCCGACGCCTGAAGCTCGACGCCGAAATCTGACGCCTGATGCCGCAAGCCGCCTAACGCCACCGCCAGGGATCTGCTCCCACTGTCGCTGCCTCAGATCTGCTCCAGCAACGCTTCCACTGTCACATGCCACCACCTCATGCTATCGGAGATCCGTTTCCCACCACACGCCATCACTTTCGTTTCCAAGGTTAATGCTCAACATTACGGATTACTCATAATTTTTTCTTTATCTATAGCAAATATGAGATTGTAGATTGGGTCTAATATTAGATTTTAGATTTTAAATTAAATAGTTTGAGTAAAAGATCAAATTTATCTTGACTAGGGTTATTATAGCTAGTATGTGTTGGTTCTGTTTTATATGATGTTAAAATAGAGAGTTAAAAAGTATTGAATTAACAATTTAGTAAATTGAGAAAAGAAGAGTTTTATAGGATCAAATTCTCTTCTATGTTCATCATTGTATATATGAAATATATGATATATTCCAAGATTAGATATGGACATGTAGATGCATTTTTCACTTTATATGTTAGTTTTATAGTTTAGTTGATAGGATAGATGGATTAAAGTTTCAAGCTTACTCTCATTAATTCGTAAGGGAGGAACAACAAGGTGTTTGTCAATTTCAAGAAAAGCAACAACAAGGTGTTTGCCAATTTCAAAAGTTATGCAAACCCAAAAATGAAATAATGCAAATTACTACATGTTTATTAATTTGGAGACCAACTATGTGGTCCCAAAAATCCCAACAAATTCACACCAAGAAATTGAAGGGAAATAACAATAACTTATAACTCTTCTCTTCTCATTTCTTTGAATGGAAAAGAAATGAGAGAATAGTTGAACGAGTATGTTTAGAATCTTTATTAACATGTGGCAATAAGTTTAGCTTAAGCATATGTTTCTTTAATCATACAGACTTTAACGTATCACATATCACAATCCTTTAGGTCAAAAAGTATATTTTTAAGAATGGATAAAGAGTGGATTAAACTTAGAGACAAGTTATCGACCGAGTATGGAGAAGGAGTATCCCAATTTCTTGAAAGGGTTAAACTTCATGTTAATGACTCGCGGGTAAAACAAGATGTCCATGCAAAAAATATATGAACGCAATGTGGGAGCCAGTAGATGGAGTTGAACGACATTTATTCATCAATGGAATATCTCCATCGTATCATCAATGGGTATATCGTGGAGACCCAGTTGACTTATCTAGGGGATAATAGAGTCAAACATCTCAATCGACACATAATGATGGTAACAGGATGACAGAGTTTAATGTTTTGGACAAAGAGAATGAGTTATTGAATATTATAAATGATCTACAGTGTCCAATTGCCAATATGAATGAAGAAGATAACGAGAATGATATGCCTACTGATGCTCAAGGAATAGAAAACAACTCAAGTTTATTTGAAGACTTAATGAATGAATCATGTAATCAGCTGTACCCTGGTTGTACAAAATTCTCTTCATTGATGTTTTTGGTGAAATTGATGCATATTAAGGTTCTTAACGGTTGGACTAACAAGTTGTTTGATATGTTACTTGAATTGCTAAAGGAAGCATTTCCTATCGGAACATCTATACCTAGTTCATTCTATGAAGCTAAAAGAAAATTGCGTGACTTGGGAGCCAAAACCCAAAAAATCAAGAAAAGATAACTCATTATCAATTGCATCCTCGTCCAAAATTATAGAAGAGCAACGAAATGAGATACAATCCTTGAAGGCCAAAGTGGATGAATTAGAGAAAAAAAGACAAAATGAAATAGATGAATTGAAAGTCATGGTCTTACAACTAATGAAACCACAAGGAGATAAGTCATAATAGGTATGAATTTCTCAACTTTTGTGGTAAACTATTTACAAAAGTGTATATGTTGTTATGCTGCAGTTATATAGATTCATTGAAATTAGGTTTGAGCAATTGAGAAAGGGGGGGGGGGGGGGGGGGGGG
>QLSR01000052.1:1357792-1380047 GCA_031780015.1 Citrullus colocynthis
TTTTTTTTTTTTTTTTTTTTGCACAATGCATTCATGCATTATAATAAACCTTCATCTACTCCCAAAGAAAAAGAAAAAAAAAATTGCTCCAAAAAAGAAAAATTTACAAATCACACATTCCCCTGTTTCCAGTTTTCACCACCCCAATCCCAAAAACACACATACATAACCATAAGTACCTGGAATAAATTAATCATGATCTGTACCGTCGAACCGACTGTAATCTAAAGCTCCCAATCCCACGGTGAGCAATCACTCTATCATCCTCCAGATCCGACAGCTTCTTATTGGTCAAAGACAGAGATGAAATTGCTTTTGCGGAAACCACTTTTCGGACAAGCATTTTCCACTGTGCGTCGTCCTTGCGTTTGTTGGCGTCGTCCGAAGGCGACGACCTCTGTTTGAATTTACGGCAGAGAGGGACTTTGCAACACTCGGAGTGGTCGCAGATGGAGGAATGAAGCTTGAGGAGCTGCCACATGCGCTTGCACCGCCCACATCCTACGCCGTTGGTTCGCTTCTTACACGTGGCGAAGTGCTTGATCAGAAGCTGGAGACCGTGACACGTGGAGTAGTGGCTACAGGGTTCTCTTTCCTTCTTTGGTTCCACGTTGTAAGGTCCAACTATTGTGCACCCTTCTGAACATATGTGTTCTAAACACTCCATTGCTTCGTGTAGCTCTAGATATAATTTCCTCTCTTTTCTTATCCTCCGATTCCTCTGTTTCCTCTGCATTGAAAAAAATAAATAAATATAAAAATCATTCATAGTTAATATAAAATCTTTAAGTCAACAACTATACTAGTTTTTTGTTATGTTTTTACTTCACATTCAATATTCATCATTAATACAATAAATGGTAACCTAAAGATCAACCCTATAATTGAAACTTAAGCATGGTTTACTTGACATCTAATATGTATTAAAAATCAAGAAAATTGTAGTTAGAATCTCTATTATCTGGTTCTACTTCAAAAGAAAGCCCTTATATTTGGATATTAAAATAATTATAAAACAAAAAGCAAAGCTACAAATTTATAGGTTGTGAATTAATATGTGCATAAGACAAATTTTAATAACCTTGTTAGATGCATGGTAGAGTTTAGAAATATATTAGATACAAATTAATTCAGAAAAGTCAAATACTTTTTTAAATAATTCAGGGCAAAAGAAATTTTACAAAACTTATAGTTTTAAATCATAATAATAGTATGATGTAGATTCGTGAAATTTCAAACGAATATTTTTAGAAAATTTTTTGTTAGAAATTAGAATTACAAATTTCTTGTGGAAGCGCAACGATTTGATATAATTCATTGAATTTTGAATTTTAGAAGTGCAAGGTAGAAAATAATTATTAAAAAAAGAAGAAAAAAAAACTATGAAATCAATTCTTTAATAAGATATTTTAATGAAAGACAAATTAAGAGAGGGTAGTCCGGTCCTTTCCTGGAAGGAGAAGAAAATAAAGCTTTCAATTTTAATTTATTAATAAAAAAAATATTTTTAGAAAATAAGACCATGTTACATTAATAATTTTATGAAAATATGCTACAAAGATCCAATAATTTTAGTCTTTAAAAATTTTTGGGTAAAATTAGTATTTTATTATATTTCCAGTAATGATTTGATTCCAAAATCACGCAAAATGTAAGGAAGGAAACCAACCAACAAGGCAACAACTACAAGAATCAAAACTGAATAAGAACAAATAACTTTTAACGATCAGAAACAGATTAGCCTTTTGAATTAGGTACATAAAATAAAATTTTCCTCAGAATCAACTCGTCTAATTATTGTATATTCTATAATCAAAACTCACTATCGCAAATTTCGCCAATATTTCATCGATCTATCGAAGAACGCACAGAAAAAGAAATAATAATCATAAGGAAAATGGCGTTTACCGATTCGGTCTCGTCGATGTACCGAAGAATATCAAGCTCAAGCCAAGGATCATGATCTTGAATAAACTTCCATCCTTCAGTTTTCTCAACGAATTTAAAATGATCAGCGACGAATTTCATACACTTCAGGTAAAGATCTGGCGCGTTGCAGAGCCTTGCGAGTTGCAGAACGTCCACAACGCTTTCAATCGTAAGTCGTTGAGCCAGATCTTTCGTAGACATCGATTTCAATTGCGGCACCATGTAAACATGCGACAGAGCCAGTAGATGAATTCCGTGCTTCTCAAGATGCTCCGCAGTACACCTACAAGGAAATTTCCCTATCCGTTCAGAAATTGAAATCAAAATAAATCGAAATTTGATAGAGATACCGATTCAAACCTAGAACTGTAGAGGAACCGAACGAACGCAACGACAGCATCTGAAGGAACTCCAAGGATAGAAATAACTTTCTCGGCGTTTCGTTTCTTCCGCGGTCGATCAATTACATGTTCAAGAACCGGCGAAATCGAAGCCTGAAATGAAATCAAATCTCAGAAATCTCATTGTTATAAAAGTCGCTATTACATCGAAATCAGAGAGAGAGAGAGAGAGATTGGAAGAGTTACTTACCAGGATGCCGGAATGGGCGGGGATTCGGAGTCCGCCAGAGGCGAGGATATGGACGTCGGGTTCTGGAAGTTCCCTGAATATAGAGGGGGTAATGGTGGGGGCGGCGGAGTCATCGGAGGCTAGAGTGGCCGGGAAGTTGCAGTAGAGGTCGTCGGGAAGGGCGGTGGGAGGGACGGAGGTGGTGAGAGGAGTGGATTCCATTTTCGAAAGGGGGAGAGATGGGCACGTTTCTCGGCCCCAAACAGAAAGGAATAAAGGGATTATATATACACAAATAAAATTACCAAATTATAATGGAGATGTTACAGTTGTAAATCTGCCCACATTTTTTTCAACCGCATTTGCTGTTTCCGTTTTCATCCCTTCAATAAATAAAATAAATAAATAAATAAATCATCTCCCTAAATCTATTAATTAATTATTAAAAAATTATCTTAAACAACAAAACTATTGAAAATATTTACAACTAATCGCAAATTGCAATAGACTACTATCTATGTGTCACGATAGACATAAATAGTAATCTATATTTATAAACATATTGGTTCTTTTTGCTATATTTGAAAAATAGTCATCATTTAATTTAACTTAAAATAATCTCATTTCTAACTTTTTTTTCTTTTAATAATTATAGCTACCTTCAGATGTTATTTTGGTCTCTATATTTTAAAAGTATAAATTTTAAAAGTAGTCTCTATTTCTTGTGTTTTTTTTTATTAAATTTTTTTTACCTTCTATTATCTTTTTCACTGTAAACTTTGTAAGCATATTCACATAAATTATTTTTTCTATCAAAAAAATTATTGTTATTATTGTTATTTAACCAATTCGATGAAATTTTATTTTGAGGGACCAAATTTAAGATAGTTGAAAAGTACAATTAATAATCTGCATGCAAAATAGAGAGACGAAAATAGTATTTCTAGGTTATTGTATAATCAAGTTATGTATTTTTCATTGAAAATCCTTCCATGTGTGAGCCATAAACATAAGTTGAGGCCAAAGTGAGCATAGGTCATCAAGCATACAAATGTGTTAGTGACTAAGCGATATGAAGTTCAAATCTCCTTATCCTCCATTGTACTAAAAAAACTTTAATGTTAAGAAAATGGACAAATTATGTAACTATTGTCAACTTTTTTAGTTTAAAAAAAAAAAAAAAAAAAAAAAAAAAAAAAAAAAACATGAAGACAAAGGATCGAATCATCTATATTTAAAATGATAATTAATATCTTATCTATTTAACTAGATTGAATTGGCATGTAATTATTGACACTTAAAAAAATGGTGTAATAACCATTGTATTAATATTATTCATAAACATTATTATTTAATGGGAAAAAAAAAACTTTTAGTTCCTTTCACATTTTCCATGTGTGTCCAAGTGGTTGATAATGACATTGTAAGAAAATAAGTCAAGATACTATTTACAACTATTGTACGATGCCAACAAACAAAAAGACACAATCTAGGTTGGAAAGAAAATAGCATGAAATTATTAACCACACAAGCTTGTATATATTTAACATACTTTTGTCACAAAGCATGCATCCCTTTTTCACCTGTCATATATCAAAATAACCAACCAACAACTAGGCAATGTGTCATTTTCTAATTTCTATTCTCAATTTCAATTATAACAAAAATGGCCTTAATTATAAGAAGTGAATCGTTAGAGTTAGACAACCAAATTAAAGTGTAGGTGAAAGTAAGTAATTTTAAATTGTAAAGTAAAAAGAAAGTTGACCAAATATTCGTTAGGAAATTATTCAAAAGTGCTGGAATAATATTCGACTATGCATATAAAAAAAAAAATATGTAACGGCCTCATGAAATATTAATAAAAAAAAAATTAAAAATCCATGTTTAGGGTATGACGTGGCAAGGAGATTTGGTTGAGAGTTCAAATCCTTGAGCATTTGTTGGATAGTTTGGAATGGTCTTATCCACGAACGCACAAGATGTTTTGCCACGTAGATATTGCCAAGTTGAGCGTCATGATATCCGCGCATGCGTGGACGATCTAGCGCTCTTCCAATGCCAGCCAACTACGTGTTTACAAGCCATAACACGACACGTGTCCTGCACGATCCTTTTGTTTTTTGTCGAAATTATTTTAGCCAGACGTTTACGTTTTTAATATTAATCAATTCGGTAACCTTTTAATTTACATTTACGAAAAATGATCTTTTCAATCCTGAATTTTTAAAAATATCTATATTTGGTCATGTTTTTCCGAACCGCGCTTTTTAATTTGAAAATAGGTTTAGAAGGTCTTGCAATACTTTATTTTTCATTTTGAATTAAAAAATAATCTCTTCTCTCTAGAGTTTTTTTTTAAACTTATTTTTGTAATTTAAAATATCCTATAATTATATAAAATAGTTTTAAAAAATAGTTCAAATACCTTTTAAGCCTATTTCTCAAAATTAAATGACTAAAAAGTTACACTTGAAAAACCTATGGACCAAATCTACCATTAAAAAAAACTTAGGGATTAAAAAAAAAATGTTTTGAAAACTTAAAAACTAAATGCACATATTCTTCAAAACTCATGGACTAGAAAAGTAGTTTTCCTAAACACTTATTTCATCTAACATCTATTGCTTTATAGGTTTTGTTGTCTACATTTTATGAGTATTTTCAAATTTTTAAAGTTAAATTTTAAAAACTAAAAAAAAATAGTTTTCAACAACTTCTTTACGAACTGACAAAAAGATAATATCTAAATTCATAAATCGAAAAAGAAAGATAACTGAAAATAATGTTTTTATGTTTTGGGTTATTTTTAAATATAGTAAAATGAGTCAATTCATTTATAAACATAGCATAATATCACTCTCTATGGACTATAAACAATAGAATCACTAATAGAGGCATTTTGAAAATATTTTTAATAATTTTTTATTTAAAATAATTACTCATAAAACTGATTAATAAAATAGTGAAGATATATAATTTGTTGGAGTTGACATTATTTAAAAGCTTCCAATTTAGATAGGACATTATCCATATAGATATAGACGAATTAAATGAAATTTAGCTAGATATTTTAATTTTCATTTATCCAAACATCTTTTAGAATAACTTCATTTTGCAAAATACACAAACCTATAATTGACAGAACTCAGGGAAGGGGAGGACACAACTCTTATGAGATTTTACAATCTTCCTTTAATTTTCCTTCACTAATTTTTTAAAGATCTAATTGAAATTATTATAAATATGAAAGCGATAGGAAGAAATTTGGAGAAAAAAATTCGACTTTACATCCTTAAACTTTGTATGTTCAATCCATTAAAATTATAGGTTCATAAACTAATAAAATCTTAAACTTTCGTAAGGAAACGTAACTAACTTAATTACAATTAAAACTAACTTAAAATTAACTAAATAAACTTAATTACAATTAAAACTAACTTAAAATTAACTAAATAAAATTATTACTCTCAAAAAAATGTGTTGTAGGCAATAAGTTCATCCTACAACAAACTCATTTCAGCATAACCATATCTAAAAATTGTGTCGTCACCAACTCTAATCTGTAAGAATGAGGTGATTGCAAGAGAAGAGAAGGGAGAGAGGAGAAAACAAGGAGAGTTAATGGAACTCCAACAACAAAAAAAAATCCCAAGAACGGGGCTTCAAAATACTATGTTTAAGAATAATATACTTGCTAAATTGAGCATAGCTCAACTAGCAAAAATTGTTCTATTAATTTTTAAATTTGAGGTTCGACCCCATCTTCGAGATAAAATAATTTTTTTATTTTAGATACCACATTAACACCAACAAAAACAACAACTTTTTACGGAAATTTCCAAAATTCATGAACTAAATTTTACACATTTAAATTTTCAAATACCAAGTTATTGTTAAAACGAGATAGTTAAACCCATATAATAATATGTGTTTTAGGAATGGAGAAGTCAAATTGGAATGTTCTGACCCTATTGTATATATATATATATATATATATTTTTTAACTTTTATTAAAATTAAAGAATAAAAAAATAATTGTTGAAGAAATATATTGTACCGTACCAAAACAAGTCCTTGCAGATGTCAATGTGCGAAAATCTGTTATTTCCGGTCGGTGCAAAGCACTTACACTATTTATTTATTTATTTAATAAAAATAATTAAAGTGCCTTTTCAATTTGTGAGGCCAAAAATGCATTCAGGCACGTGATATGCACGGATGTTAATTTATAAAGTAATGAGAAAATATCTACAACCCACAATCACAAACTTACACTTAATTTTATCATTATTTTTTATATTACGAAGATAATTAATTCTTATATTTTATTTTAAAATGCGTGCTGCACGATATTAGAATATTAATTTATTATTAAGTGGCGGTTTTGTGTGGCCAAGGAATAACTAGATATGTCTAAAATCGGCGAAGGGCGGGAGAAAAGATATTTTTAAAAATTAGGCATTTAATAAATTTTGTGTTTGGTTAACAAATCTTTGAATTATTATTATTATTATTTCTCTTTGTTGATTTTGTCTGTTCAAAAAAAAAAATTATCACATTAATTAATTAAATATTCTAGTTCCAATCGTCTTCTAATCTTCACATTCAAACAATTAAATAAATGGAATAGTGTACTGGATAATTAAATATATTTGCTTAAAGTTGCTTCTTTATTTTAATGTAGGATTTAATTATTATAGAATGTAATCCATTGAGATTTGGTCTATTATACAAATTAATGGCGAAATAAAATATATTGAAATTATTTTTATATATATTAAAAATGAAACATACTTACCAATATAAATATAATTCAATTGACATATTGTCTATTATTTGTGATTCCTCTCAATTAAAAAATATATACAAGTTCTTTTATCTATAAAATAAGAAATACGGTATTTAGAATTACAAAGGTAAAATTTTATTTTTTTGAAGGCTAAATTTTTTTTAGTTGTGTTAATTTAAATATTGAGCTTAAATGTGTGGTATAATAAATATTTCTAATGAGTTTGGAACTTTATTTATTATTATTATTATGGAAGATCTATGGGTAGGTGGTGTTTGGTATTTAATAATTGACGAGATTGCTTGTGGAGTGGTTATTGTGAATTATTCTTCTTTTAGTTTAGGAATTAAATAGATAGGATCAATTTTCGATTTTTAAAATTATTTGATCTTATGGCTTCATTCATATGTTTTATTTTCGAACTTTGTACATATTTTACTAGATTTGGAGTATTTTGGTGAAAATTATACTATATATTAATCTTAAAATTATGCAATATATTAATCTTAAAGATTAGAAGTTTTGATTTTCTACCCTCTTTGTTATAAAAAGGATATTGTGTAATTATTTTTCAACTTTATTTTAATGAGAATATTAATTCTCCCATTCCATTTTAGTATATTAGTTAATATACTTTAAAAAGAATAAATTTAATCATTATTTTCAATAAATCTTAAAATTAAATTTTATAGTTAATTGATTAATTAAAAAAAAAAACTAGGTAAATATATTTCAAAATTTATGAAGGGAGCGCGCTGATAGGGATTTTTTTTTTTTTTTTTCCTTCCCTTTTGTAAAGGTTAAGAATAGACTTAGAATTTTTATTCATTAAGATTGACTAATTGAGATTTTCTTAAAAATTAGAACCAAAAAAAAAATCAACTACTAATTAGGGATTTAACGATACTCTTTCGAAAAGGAAAAAAATAGCGATTATAACCTTTGCCCTAAACGAAACTCAGACAGGATCTCCTTTTACCAAAGCCCAATGGGCCCAAACGAAAGATCTAATTAGGCCCAAAAGGCATAAACATGAACCCCGTATTATCATCATCGGCCCATATCATTCGGAACGACAAGTTCGCTTTATTGGGCATCAATTCAAAACTTCTCAAAAAACAAGCAATTTAAAAATAAAAATAAATTTTAAATTTTAAATTTTAAAAAAGATACTCCTCTAAAAGAAAAAAAAATTACACTCTTCATTCTTAGGTCTTGGGTTTGAGTTCGCTCCCCAAATTTCAAAATATTTACCTCTTAATTTTAAGTTAATTTTTTATTTAGTTTTTAAGTTTTAAAATATTAAAATATTACACTGTTATCTCTTTTTTAGTTTAGTTTTCATTTAGTTATAAGTTTCAATATTTTACACCTCCACCCTTGACCAATCCTTACTTTAGCATTTGATGTTAACTTTCAATTAACTAATTTAAAATAATTAAGATGGTAAATCTTTTCATTAATTTTAATAGTGATGGAAAATTAAAGAAAACTAATTTCATTATAATTACTTTAGTTTTTAAAATTAATTAGTGGAAATTTATACATCACGGTTAAAAGTGTCAATCTAGTCTTAAGGGTCAAGTTGAAACAAAACTCAAAACTCATAATTAAAAATGATATATATATATATCAAATAGAAATTAAATTTAAAACTCAATAGTAAAAATGTAATATTTTGAAATTTAGAAATCAAATGAAAATTATATCTAGTATTTAAGGATTCTTTTAACTTTCTCGCCATAACTCTAATTTTCATAAGTTTGTGATAAATAAAATAAAGTAAATTTTAAAAGTCTAAAATATACTCCCATCCATAAGAAAAGTTATTAATTTATTAAGAATACATGCTTAATTGGTTGACTTATATACTTATGTTCACTACTAGTCTTTATCTTTTATGAAGTATTAAATTGACTTAATTGTAAATTCGGTTGGTTTCTATAAGATTGATTTTATAGTTTTTCTTAGTACAATTTGTGAGAAATGATTAGGATCATAATTTGGATGAATATTACAAAATTCAAAGAGTAGCTGAAGGGGTTGTGATTAGTGATGACCAACAAAAATAAAAAAAGTAAAAAATAAAACTTCCGTAGGTTGCCCCACATTTTGTTGAAATCACAAAAGTTACCCAAAATTTATGGGAGTGAAGTGGAAGGCATTAAGCCAATTTGTTTTCTTTGTGCAAATTATCTCTTCATTAGCAAATTAGTTACCTAACAATAAACAAAAAACCAACGACCTAAGAAAATTTTAATTAGATGCCATCGCAAAAGTTAAGAATATCTTAGTTGAAATTAATCAACCAACTTGGCCCACTTAGCTTCCCAAAATATTAATCTTTTTCTTTCAAGTTTATGTTTCCAATTTTACCATGAATTGAAATGGTAAAAAGACTTTAAAATAATTATTTCAACCAACCTCCATGCTTCTAAAATTCTAAAAAAACAATAATAATAAGAACTAAATATTGTAGGAAGAACATAATCAATAAATGTGTATAAGTTGATTTTTAATAAAAGAACCAAGAAAAACAAAGTAAAGTTGTTCATGCTCGTAATTAATTTCAATCCATTTTTTATAACAGAGTACTAATTAGTAACGAAAACAATATTTAAGTCTTTAAACAAAAAAAAAAAAGACTAAAAATATTATGTGACTATTCAAATATTAGACTTCAAGACATAACTAATACAAGCCACTAAAATTTTTTAATATAATAGGAGGTGAAGAGAATCGAGCTATAGAACTTTTGGTCGCTAACCTATACTATAAATTAGTTGACCTATATTCGCTTAACCTACAAGTCAATCAGTTGATTACTAATTCAAACACTTACACATAATGAGAGGTGTTAAAGATAGCAAAAGGATTTATGTAGTTTTTGTGATTACATTTTTTAATTATTTGCGTTTTGTTTATGTGTTTGTATTTAAATGTTTTCTAAAGAACACATCTCTTTGAAAAATACATAAAAAGAACTCTCCCTCTCAATCTCTCCCGTTTTATTCCATCTCTAGAAAAAGAATTTAGATTGATTGAAAAATTTTTATTGACAATTCGTCTTATTTGAGTTTTACTATAGATTCTCATGTGCGTTACAATCCAATCATAAAATCTCAACATATTTTTAGGAAGAAAAATAAATAAATAAATAAAAATTATCTAGTTAGACTTTAAGACCTAGAAAGGAAAAGGAGATAACAAGTATATAATTGAAGGAAAAAAATAAATAAAAACAAAATATAGAAAGTGAAGGAATTATTGGTTTAGATGAAATGTTAAGATCAAGAGTGGGGTAGAAGCAAAAATGCACATGGGCCTTGAGCTTTGGTTTCGTGAAGGTGAATGTCTAATCTAAATGGTCCTAATCCTATATGCCCTTCTTACTTAAAACTAACTCCTTTCCACTCAATTTCTCCCACTTGTGTTTTCATTTTTCGACCCACGAATCTCTATCAATACTCTTTTAACTTCATTCTCATTTCATAAATCGATACAAAAGGATTGTATTTTTATACAATAGGAATAAAGAGATTCGATTCACAAATCTCTTAAGTTGCCAACATATTCATATGCCAGTGGATCCCTTGTTTTAGTACATATTTGCTAAAATTAATGTTTAATAACAAATCAATCTTATGTCTTGTTGTTGTATAGTATTTAGACTGAGAAGTAGAAATATGTTTGGAATGTCATCTAGTTTAAGTAATTTTTGAAAACATTCTCAAAACACATTAATAAATAAGTTGGGAAGAAAATGATATTACACATCTATGGACTCATGTGTTCTTCTGTTTTAATGGCATAATAAACTATTGCTAACTTCAAGAACTTTAATGGATAAGTTAGGAGATATTAAATTCAGAATTTTTTAAATATATGTAGATTTGTCTCTATTTGTGCTCTATTTATCAATGTCTTTTTTTTTTTTTCTTGAAAAGAGATATTGTGAGATAAGAAAAAAAGGATAATCATGCATTTATTTATTGATGAAATGTGTATTTCTATTAACTTGAGGATCTTTTCCAATTTTAGAATACCATGCATCTTGTTGGACAAATTGGATTAATTTTGATTATCTTGAAATTCTATTAGTATATATCATTTCCAATTATTTCAATTATTATATTATAAAAATAAACTATGCTTCCCTACATTAATATATATATTTTTTTTTTAATAAAGTAAGTATTCACATATCATAAATAGTAAGTCGATGGTTAGACAGACATTTTATAGTCAATGTTTTCTTTAAACAATTATTTTTGTTTGCTTTTGGTTGATATATGTTAGGATTGAAGTGATATAATTGATGGTCTAACTAAGTGTCAAGAAGAAGCATTTATGAATTGACTAAGGCATCATTTGGGTTAAAAGTTGCCAACTTTCACATTAAATGTCAGTCCTTGCATCTACTAAAATCCTTAAGTATCTCCATGTCCTCATGTGTCTTACTCTCTCAATAAATTAACCAACAATCTTCACACAAACAAAATAAATAAAGTTGTTTGTTTCTAACTCTCTTTTGTCAATTGAAGCATGCCTAATGTTCCCACATATTTTGAAGATTATAAAGAATTTACCCTAACTAGAGTATGTATATAACCTAATTACATATTAAATAGTACAAATAATTAAAAAGAGTGTGATATTACCGTTTATTAGGACTGACTAGTGATCTATGAAAAAGGCCAAAAATCAAGTTAGAGTTTGTACTTTAAAAAAATAATAATAATAAATAACAAGGTAGGATATTCAAACCTTTGACTTTCTGATCCAATATTCTTTAACCAATTGATTTATATTCAAGTTGGCAAGTTAGAGTTCATACTCTCTCGAATAAATATGTTCAAATCTACATGAAATTGGAATTCATAGTCATCACAAATCTAAGTTTTTCTCAATATAAAAAAAATAATAATAATAATAATAATTTTGGAATGCCTTGATTCTGTTATCTTACACTCCAAACGACAAAGTATAGGAGTGAGTTTAGAGGATTGCGCTATATAAAATATCTAGTCCTAGAGGCATCTCTTGGTCTGTATTCTGAATTTTTCTCTTTAATAAAATTGTTCTCTCCATATACCCATGGACGTAACTAACACACTCTGAATGAACCATGTAAATATATGTTGCGATTCTCTATTGCTTTACATTTTTTTACTAATTTTCGATTGTTAATTTCTTAATAGGAACACTGCAAACTCTTAAGTGAAACAAAAAAAATACACGTGACACATTATTAAAATAAACAACTTCTCAGTTAGAGACCAAATTAGACACAAACTTCAAACCTTAAACCTTACAGACTAAAGGTATATTACCTCAGAAACTATTCGATACTGCGGTTATCACTTTTACATGGTTAAATATATGAATAAAGAATAGAAAACAAAACAGAAGGTAACCTTAGTATAAATGCAATGGAATAGTTGGGTTGTAAATCAGCATAGTCAAAAGGGCACCTCAGCAAAAAAGTGCAGGGGCCAAAGGCATAATAATGAAGAGTTTGATTTGAAGGGGAAAATGGAAATGTGAGAGTGACTTGGAAGACATAAATGGTAGCATGTGCTTTGGTAATAAACATGACCTGTTTTTTGAAACTCTCAATTAATGTTTAACAAACAAAGCTATCACTCATCTATGTATTTATATACATTCATCAAGTTTTTTCTTTTTTTTTTTTGGGCAATACCCAAATAATTCCAACTTTTTGACCCAAAATTTCAGATGTATACATTACATGTGCTCTGCCTCTTGCCTCCATTCTCCTCTGGTCTTCCCTCTTTTTAAATTTGTTCTGTTAGTTTTTAGTTGGTTGGTCCATAAATACAAACTTAACCAATTGCTCGAGTTGCGTACTTCATTTTATCTAACGATGAATGTTTGGTAGTCAAGACATCTTTATATCTTTCAAAATATCAGGTAGAGATGCTCACAGGGTGGAGCGAGGCCAAAAAATGGCTTCCCCGTCCCCGTCCCCACTCTCCATATCATTCTCCATCTCCACAAAATTTCCTGCATGATTCTCCATGGGAAATTCACCGAATTAGGATCCTTGTGGGGAATTTTTTCCAGTTTAATTTTTCTTATTTAAAAAAATTAATTAACTTAAATTGCTACTATAGAAAAATTTTAATTAAATAGTTTAATTTCTGACTAAATTTTTTATATGGTTAGTTCCACATAGTTAATTTGAATTTAAGGAGAAATTATTCTAATTTTCTAATAAAAAGATAATTGTCGATCAAATTATTTATATATATATATATATATAATCAAACTCAAACATATTCATTATCTTATCATTAAACAATGGAATTTAAAATTTAAATATAATATTTAGAGAATAATAATAATAGCATTAGATTAAACTACCTATCCAAATTTTTCTTTTGCTAGGCCCATAGCTAAAAAACCTACTTTCTTACGATTACGGGGTTCATTCGAATATGAAATCCAATCCTGGAAATACAGCATCCCACTTTTTTTTACTACCCAAGGCTTCGATACATTTCGAAATCATATAATAAATAAATAAAGAGGCTAACGGAGTGGAGACAAGGAACGCATTCTCCATCTCCGTTTCCGTTTAGCTTACAAAGAATTTTTCGCCCCATTCTCTCCCCATTCCCCCCTAATTAGGGAATCCCTACTTCGTTCCTACAAAAAAAAAATGGACATCTCTAGTGTCAGGTAGAAATTTAGCCTACTCGAATAATCATTCAATAATTAAGACGTCTTTTATCTCTCTCAAAATATTCGTAGGTTTGAATCATCACCCATATATTTGTAAGGTAATATATATATATATATATAATTTAATAGGTGAGGCATTATTGAACTTGTTTACCACACAAAATGCTAATTTTTTAATTAAGATTTTGTTTTGTTTTTATTTTAGTTCTTAATTTGGAAGAATTAAAAGGATTTTTTGGAAATAAATAATAGAAAAATACCTGCCGACAAAAACCAAAAATCAACTAAAATTGTCTTCCTTCAAATAAAAATAAATAAATAAATAAAACTATAAAAAACTAGATGACTAATCAACCCATTTATTGATTTTATTCAATGTGGGATTTTACTAGAATTTGTTATATTTGACTTTTGCTCATCCTTGGTCGTAATTTAACATTGTTGAAATTTTGTAAATTCAAAAATATATATATTGAAATTGGTGGTGTAAAACTTGAGTTCAAACATTTGAAGTCAATTCCAATGATATGACTTTTTTTTAAGAATAAAAATAAAAGAAAAAGAAAAAAAATGAAAAAAAAAATTATTTGGATTGGTATAAAGCTCGTACTATCAACTTCGAAATTAGAGGTCCATTTCTTTCACTTCACATATTGTCAAAAAATATAGGTAAACCATAAATAACATATATTAGCTATGTCTATGACATATTTGATTAGCAGACTTTAGTAAAGCTCACGTTAAAACTAAATAGTCAATATCAATTACAATTTTTTTCTATAAATAAATGTATCATTAATTCATAATTTACGGTTAATAAGTCAATTTGAATATAACTTAATAAATTACGTACTAATTATCATTTTAAAGTGAATTATTCAATCTTTCACTAAACTATTAAACTAAAAAATAAGAATAATATCAGTTCATTAAAGTAGAAGGAGTATTTGAAAAGAAAACCATCCATTAATCTCATTGAATAGAGCTAAAATAAAATAAAAAAAAAAAAAAAAAAGGGCTATAGATTAGAAATGCGAAAGGTCAAAAGTAGGTGAAACATCAAAGTAAAATAGCACATGAGAAGTAGGGGCCTGTTTTGTCTTTTTACCGAAATTCTCGTATTAAAATTCTTCTCTTTATTTTTCACTTTTTCCATTCATCGATGTAGAAATTAATAATAAATTGCACTCTTTAGTCTTTATGGCGCCATTATCCTATTAATTAAAATAATGATAAAAGTTAAATTGAAAGATATTGGATTTGCTTGATTCTTTTATTTTGTTTTTTTTTTTTTTTCTAAACTTTTCAAAGTTTTATATATTCTTTAAAAATCATCAATTCAATGTATAATTCTAGCCATTATTTTATTACAACAAAAGTAAAATGAAGACTTCAATTTTCTACATTTTCTATTTTTAGAAAAATGAATAAAAATTTTAATCACTAAATTAAACTTAGTTCACTCGATAAAAAAAATAAAAGATTGGAATGTGAATTCCAATATTAATGTAATTTGAGGATTAGTTAGTTAACTTGAGTTTATTATAAGATTTGTTGTTAGGCAGTTACTAAGGACGTATTATGATATCAAAAAGATCGTCATACATTTCGTTTTTTGTTTTTGGTTTTTAAAATTAAGTCTATAGACAATATGTCAAATTTTGAAAACTAAGACAGTAGCTTTCAAAAATTTGTTTTTGTTTTTAGAATTGACTAAAAATTCAACCATTGTACTAGGAAAGATGCAAATAATTATAATAAATTTAGAAGAAATAAATTTAATTTAAAAAAACGGACCTCATCTTTTCTTCTTACCCAATAACGTAAGTTAAAAGAATACTAAAACTAAATATTTGAAAGTTAGAGATGGGGAGAGAATAAACATACAGAATGAAAGTAAAGAGAGAGGAATTAGTATATCAAATATCAACTCTTCTGCATCTGACTTGATTTGAGACCATTAAGGTTCTTAAAAGGAAAGCCCCAATGGTTTCAAGAATTACATGCGGAGGTTGTACATTGTAATAATTATAAAAGCAACCCAAAACCAAAAAAGAAAACAAAAAACAAAAAATACAAATGGGAGGAGAAAAAGAAAAGGCTAAAAAAGGATAATACTGATAGAAGCAGATTGACTGACCCTATTGGTTCAGTGTCTTTTCTCAGCTCTCTTTTCTTTTTCTTCCTCTTTTACTTTCCCTCCATTTCCTACTGATTTTCCCTCAAATTACCATTTCATAAAATCAATCATTTTAAACTTTTAAGAAAATCAACCAACCAACTAGAACTAGCTACTAGACTTTCAAATTTCAGTTCATTTTTTTCTCGGTTTCAAATTGGGTAGAGTAATAATCAGCAGCGGGAGCCCTTTCTGCAGTTCAGTGCACCCGCATTTGTCGTAATTGTACCGACGAGCGACGACGGTCTCGCCCCTAAACTTGATGCTCTAGCGTAACTTGACGACGCTCCGGCGCCGGAGGCAGTGAAAAATGCTCCGTTTAGCATCAGATCTCCTTCTGATCTCCAATGCCAATTCTTCCACTCACTCTCTGGTGCATCCTCATATTTTGTCACCTGCCATTCACCAATATCCATAAAGATTACAAATTCACAATATAACCCTACTTTTTACCTATCATATCACAATCAAATAATGAATTTACAAATTTAGTCCTTCAACTTTTTTCCATTTGAACTTTTAGCAGCTCAACTCTATCACATCTTTTAACCTTTGGAAGTCGTAAAATTGATGTCTTATAGTCATATCTCAACAATGGCTTCAAACAAACCAATTCTACTCTCTGACTCCTACTTCTCCCACTAAACATGTCCTCTTACCTATATTTATTTATTTGATATTTGAACCCTAAAAATACTTAATAATTTTTAAATTATTTAAAAAATTAAGTGATATATTTCATATAAAATTGAAAATTCATGATTGATTAAACAAAAAAAAAAAAAATTAAAAGTTCATGTAAAATTACAAATGTAGTAGAATTTAATTTTTATAGTTAGATAAAATCTCATAAAAATCCTTTTAATCTATAAAATTCTGGCTCTATCGTAGATTTAATGAAAAGTTTGAGAAGTAATTAAACAATATTTTAAAAATATCAAATAAACACAAATCAACCCCTTAAAAAAAGGTATTGCGTATTGTTTGTGTATTATTTATCTTCTTACCTCTTTGCTGAATCTGTCATCCGGTGCAACAAATCTGTTCCCTTGACTGTTGATAGTTGGAGCAGCACTTCCTCCAATGGCGTACATTTCCCAATGCGTATAGTCGTTGTTCACCACATGAAAATACCCATGTCTGCATCTGCAAATCAAAAGAAAATCCCCCAAAATTCCAATCTCAATTTCAAGAACACAACAAACAAACACGGAGAAAATGAGATTCGAATATTTTGTTCATAAATTTACCTGGGCATTCTTTGAACAAGACCTTCACCAAAATGGTTGAAAGCAATGGTGACTTGCATATTCTTGTCCTGAGTGTACGAATCACTGTGCCCCAACAACATCACTTTATCATGATGCGTCATGTAATTGTTCGAAATCGTAATTGCAGTAGACCCATGAATGGCGTCGATTAATCCATCGTTACAGTTTGATAAAGAGCAATGATCAACCCAAACATGGCTGCCGCCGAAGATCGAAACGCCGTCCCCGTCCGATATGGTTCTGAATCCGAAATGTCGAGGGGAATCTCTCACGTCCGTGTTTCCCCCTGGCTTACAGTCGTGAATGTTGAGTCCATGGATTATAATGTTTGTCACGTACTGAATGGTAATGCAAGGCCCACCGGCGATATGGACGCTAGCGCCACGGCCGTCGATGGTTTTGAAGGAATTCATAATCAGTTCTTCTTTCAATCGAATCACCATATCGCGAGCGAAGATGATCCAGAGGGGTTCATCTTGGATTACGGCGTAACGGAGAGTTCCTGGTTTAGGGTTAACTGGATCATCGTCGCCGGAGTCAGTGACGACGTAGATTTGGCCGTCGCGACCGCCAATGGCGTTTTTGCCGAATCCAATCCCACAGTCGGCTAGTCTCTGACGATTTTTCTCCCAATTGGGATCGCACCGCCAGCAATCGTCGATTGGATTTCCAGTCCCACATGAGAGATACCCTAAATTCCTCCTCTTCGTCGAATTGATTATGCTTCTGTAAATCCAAAATGACACGCACATTTTCAAAACAAGAACGGGAAAAAAAAAAAAAAAAAAAAACAGAGTAATGGGAATGTTTGTGTGTGTTTTTTACCTGTGTACTTCTTGTACGACGAGTTCAGGGTTGGGAACGGCGGCAGGGGCAGCGGAGAGAGCGGCCGATAGAGAGACGGAGAAGAGGAAGAGGGAGAGGAGAGAGAGGGGGACTGTAGGCGGTGCCATTTGTGAGTGGAAAAAATGAAGGAGTTAGAGATGTGAGAAAAAACAGAGGAAGAAGAAGGAGTATATAAAGAGATTAAGGTGAGAAGAAGGAGGGATTAATTGTGTGATTAAACTAAACAAGAATTAAACTAAACATGTGGGACCCGCAAGTGTTGGGGGTTGATTTCGGGTTTTACGGGATTCCAATTGGGTAGTTTTGGCCGTTAAGTAAGCCCTGAGTAATGGTAGGCGCTAGCCGGGGCCCGCCCTACCTCTACCCAAATTTAAATTACAATTAAAATCAGCAAATTACAAATTTGTACACTTCCTCTTTTTTTTTTTCTACTCTCTTGGACAGTGGGAAACAACTGTGGGCCCGGTTTTTTACTGTTTTATCTTCTTGTATTTTTATTAAGTTTCAAGAAAAACGTAAAAAGTAAAAATCATTTTTCTTTCGTTTAAATTTTGGATTCTGTCTTTCTGTTTTTAACCTCAAGTCAAGTTAGTTTTATCGATTAAATTTTTTGTTCTATATTTGATGGATTAGTTAATTATTTTTAAAAAATCAAATATCTTACAAATTTATTGATAAAAAAAAATTAAAAGCTCATAAACCTATTAAACATTTTTAAAGATTGGAGACTTATTAAACTCACATTTGAAAATGCAAAGGTTAGAAACAACTTAGTTGTGTTTTGGATCCTTTCGCTGTTTTATATATATATATATATATATATATATATATATATAAATCTTGTGGTTGTGTTTTATTTGTCTTGACTTCAGGTTGTAAAGTGTCCTCCTCTTTCTTGCAATTCAATACTTTTATAAAAAAAACAATAATATTAAATACATTCAAATCGATGAGCCTTTACAAGCAAAACATATTTACCTCACGTGCAAGGCTCAAACCTTTCCTCAACTTCTAGAGTCTGCATATTATATATAAAATAATACGTTATACTTTAAAAATTCAATTGTTCGTTCATTTGCAACATGTCAAGACCCCCTCATTTTCTTCTTATATGTAAAGCATTTAGTGGTTACCATTCTATATGTAGTTTTTTCTTCATGCCTTTGTTATAGATGATAGTGATATTGGAAGCACAGGCTGTGTTTCCTTTTTAGGATGCACACTCCACATCATTAGATTTAACTGCGTAAACATGATTCGTCTACTGAATGAATAAAACATAAGAGAACTTGATACTATTTAAATTAGTGGCGTGAGAGGTGCACGAACTAGCTCGACTACATGGACGTCGCCATTTTCATCCCATAAGAAGAATACAAAATAGTGTTGTTGATGTGATTGCCAATACTATATAAATAGTAGAAGTTAACGGTATTTAGTAAATTATTTTCTAGGAAGAATTTACAATTCTAATAAAGGAGGGAAATAAATCATTATCTCAAGTTGAATTTACTTTTTTTTTTATTTTATATTTAGGTTGAAAACCAATCTATTGCATAAACTAATATCATAATACATAAATTAGTATCAATATATATTAACGTACTCGACATTGTTAAATCTCTAAATTTTGATGTGAACGTATAATTCAAAAAATCTATAACTCATATATATTGTATTACAAGCAATATTTAGATACATATGAACTATACTCAACTTTGTACCGTCCACTCCAACTACACAACAACAAAAAATTCAAAAAAAAAATATATATATATATATATTTTAAAAAATAGTCTGTCCATGACAAAGATGACAAAAAGAGTAAGGTGTATAAAATATTTATTATTGTTGATGTGTATAGTTGTTAATGATTTATTTATTTATCTATTTATTTTTCATAAGTTTGGTGATTTATTTATTGAATAAAACAGAGTAATTTATTTGAGGGACTATAATAATTTTATAAAAGCATTAAATATTCATATTAATTTCCCATAAATCCCAAAATAATATCGCATATAATTGCAACTTACAAGTCATACTTGTCCACCAGCATCCACTAGACTCTCACTATTTCCAATCCAACCAATAAATACCAACAAATTTTGGTCCCTCCTTCCCACCATTTTTTGGAATTTTCATCCAAATAAAAGAAAAAAAAAAAGTAGATAAGTAAATTACAAATTTAATCTCAAAATTTTAAAAAGTTTATAACAACTCTTTTAGTTTTCGATGGTTTGGTAGGCTCTCAACTTTGGAAAACGTCTAATAAATTTCTAATATTAAAATTTTCTTTACAGAAAATCCTTGAAAAATTTAAAAGTTAACTTAAAATTAGATATAAATTAAATTTTAATTAAAATTTTAGAAATTTATCCGTCACAAAATTGAAAATTTACATATTTATTAAACATTTTTTTAAAATTTAAAATTCAATTAAACACAAATTTAAAAGTTCAAATAGACACTTTTTAAATTCTAAACCGATTAAATACAAACTTAAAAGTTTTGGAGATTGGTAATTAGAAAAATAATTTTTTTTTAAAAAAAAATTATTTTCATATGTAGTAAAATGAGCTTGACAAAAACTAGTTTATAACTGTCTATTAGTGTCTCTCACCAATAAACAAGAATAAATAACAATATTCTACTAGGTATCTATCAGTGTCTCTATCAGTTTGAAAAAGTTTTTTTTTTTTTTTTTGTGTATTTAAAAATATTTCCAGCAGTATACTATTTAAAACAATTACTTTAAGGAAAAAAACACATTCAATAATACAATTTTAAAAAAAAGAACATTTTCATTAAATTTTCGTTACATATATACCATTTTTCACAATATATAGTCAACTTATTGAATACGTTTTACAAACGTTTATAATAGTTTATGTCGATAAAATTAATGACAATATTATGCAGAGATTCTATAGGATATGGACATTAAAAATTCTTTTTGGACAAGAAGGATTGGAAGAGAAGTTTGGTATTTTTATACCAAAAGTTGCTCTTCATCAAGATTAGGATCTTCCTTCTGCCACTTGATTATATGGAATCAAGTTTTTATTTATTTATTTATTTTCCTCTTAATCAAAAGGAGAACCACCATCCCATTTGACCAAACAAAAGAAACAAAAATAATCTTCAATGTTCTTCTTTTTAAAGCCCTTCTCATGACAACATAATTGACCAACATCATTCTAGAATGTCTAATGTTTCAAAACACAAATAAAAACTTCGACAGTTATTTACAATATATTTCATCATTTTTATTAAAGTGAACAAAATATCAAAATATCAAAAAAAAAAAAAAAAAAAAAAAAAAATANGTTTATTTTGATATGAATTTTGAGCCCTCCTGTAATTGAAATATTGGCTACTTTGGAAATAGTGTAATTATGTAGGTTGCTTTTATCTTATAAGCTCATTGTTGAATTTGATTGTCTTCAAGCTATTAATATGATTTCTAAGGAATTATAAATGAATGAGCAAAAGAAAGTTGTTTGATTGGAGATATTTGGTAGTTGGTGTCTAGTTTCTTCAAAGAAATTCATTTTCACATGTATTTAGAGAGTGTCATAGTGTAGAAATTTGTGACTAAACCCCATGCTAGAAAGCGTACAAATCGACAAGTGTGTTACTACTTTATATTTTTCGAAGAAATTCATTTCCGCATGTGTATATGGATTTTAATAATGTAGTTGAACTTGTGGCTAAAACGTGTTATAGCGAGAACATGCAAATGGCTCTCTTATTTTCCTACATGGATTTGTAAGTTGGTTGTTAAGAACTTCAATTCAAACTCCACCAAGTTGGCATAATAATAAAAGTAAAAATAAAAATAATAAAAGATTAAAAAATTTAAAAAAAAAAGTCAAAAGAAGGGCTAAGATCCGATATTTTGTTGATCCTCCCCAAATTCGACAGTGTAGTTTTTTTTTTTTTTTTTTTTTTTTTTTA
>QLSR01000052.1:1384069-1398250 GCA_031780015.1 Citrullus colocynthis
AAAAAAAAAAAAAAAAAAAAAACTAGCACTAGTGTTTATTATATTATAGATACAAGTTATTGAAATATATAGAAATTAAATAGGTGAAGACTAAATTTATTGTTGCACCAAATTTAAATGTGTAAAGAAGACAAAAGAATTGAATGAAGTAAAATATTGGTAGCATTATTGAGGAAGAGAAGCGTGGGTAAGAAAAAGAGAGAGGACATCCATTCACTCCTGACAATGGTACGGGTGAACGAGTCACGACCCACATTTCCAGACTTCCCATTTACTCTAAAACTCTAAAACCTATTATAGAATAATTAAAATAACCCTAATAATAAAATCATACACATTTTTCATTTTTATACATTATCCTTCCTACTATTCATCTTCCACCTCACCTATCCTCCATCATTTTCCCCCCTCCAAAATCATTTATTTACATGCATGCCTCCCATCCATAAATAAAATTTTATTTTAATTCCTATATATATATATATATATATATATATATATATATATATATATATATATATATATATATATATATATATTNGCATTTTGGTAGGAAGACATAAAAATGATGCTTTTAGCCATGGCCTATGAACTCGAGTTTTTCCCAATTCCTTGGCTCAAACAGTTTGGATTTTTTTTGGCTTAGGAGCTAGAAAGTGGAGAGATGAGAAGTAGGGCGTTGTGAACTTTCTTACTTTATGGACCCATGAGTTATAACATCCCAACGTCTATAATTCCATGAAGTTCACGTCACTTCTTGTCCTAAAAGTTTAATTTGGCCTCATATTTAGAAACAAATTTTTAAATAGTCTTGTAGTTTATTATGGTTTTTTTTTCAAAAAAAAAAACATTTTTTAAGAAAAAAATCGTTTCTATCGGCCAACTCTTTCAATTTAAAAATATTTACATTGTATTTTTTAAAAATAAAAACTATTGTTTTTATTTTACTAAATTGGATGAAAATTAGCTTCGGGCTAACCATAAAAAATAAATTCTAGATTTATTGAAAATATATATTAATTAAATTTGAATATTTGAAAGTAGAAATTGTACCATTGAATCAATAAAAATGAGAATCGAAATACAATGATTGGTTATTAAAAATGATATTTCAAACTCAAAGTTTATCTAAATGTCTAGTTAAATTGCAAGTTTAGTTTGTGAACTATAAAAGTATTTAACAATTTTTCAAACAAAAAATTTGGTATATAATAGATCTATTAAATGTATTTTAAAATTTACCTTGCTTAACACAAAGTTAAACGGTTATGGTTGTATTAGACAGAAGATTTAATTTTATTCTAACAAGTTCATGAATTTATTTAAAGTATAAAACCGAAAGCTTGAGAATATATTTGATACTTTTTTAAAGTAAAAAACCTATTATACACAAAAATTACAATTTATGAAAAGAGACTAAATTTGTTGTTGTACTTAATAAATATTTATATTTTATTAGCACAACAAATTAATAAGGAAATTCAAATCTCTAATGTGATAGTCAAAGTGTTAAAGTTATAACCAACTTTCGTTTTTTCACATCTCAATTCTAAACCAACTAAACTAACCCATACAATTCACGTATCACGAGTTTAAATATAAGAATCTTCACAAAAATATAAACTATAGTAGTAGTTATTATAAATAAATATCCGAGTACTTGAAGTGAATAAAATGAATGAATTTTAAAGCATTGATAAAGATACATACCAACTTTACTACCGATTTGGGTGGCAAGGGAGTGGAAGTATTGAATTTATATGCACACCGCAAATTGAGGGAGTAAAACAAAGTAAGAAAGAGGCGTGGCTTCATTAAAAAAAAAAAAAAAAAAAAAATATATATATATATATATATATATATATATATATATATATATATATATAACCATTTTGTTCCTGTGAAGTTTGTTCAATTTTACTAAAATTGATTAAATAATAATAATGATGATGATAATAATAATAACAATAATAATAATAATAAATTGAAAAAATTATAAAAATCACCCATAAAATATAGTGATAGTTGCAATTATACCCTTAGACCTTCCATTTTGAAAATTGAGCCCTCAAACTTTATATAAGTATTAAAATTTGGTTAAATTGAACCTTCAAACTTACATAATTGTGTAAATTGTAAAATATATATGTAAGTTTGAGGTTCAATTTTTATTGTTCGTAGGTCCAAGTTATACAATTATTGTAAATTTGATGATCCAATTTTAACAGTAGAAAGTTTAGAGGCCCAATTTTTATAATTGATTGTTTGATAATGTAATTGCAACTACCATACTACTTTATGGATAGTTTTTGCAATTTGGCTTAATAATTTTCATGTTAAAATATATGTTTTCAAAATTTATGGAAAAATGTTAATTAATAAAAAAAAATTAACAAATGAACGATAAATTAGTATTGGAACTAAATTTTAGATTTATTATATTTTAAATATATATATATATATATATATATATATTTTGAATTTGACGCCGAATCAATTAATTGCGCCCAAAAATCCTCGTGACAAACGCACATGCTTTGCACTCCAAAATCAAATTTCTATAAAGCTAATGTAGGCCCCTTTTTCTTTTAATTTTTCTTTTATTATTTTCCTTTTTTTTTTTTTTTTGAGTTATTTAAAATTACTTGAGTTCCGCAAACCTCGCCGAAATTCCTCACGCTTTGCTGACATGGCATCGTCATCGTCACTTTCCATGACACGTGGCATGGTGTAGCGGCCAAGAAAATCATTTTCGGTTTGTCACGTGGTGGGGGTCTGTCTCTTAACCTTTTCTTCCGGACGAATCGCCGTCGTCCGTCATGGATTCAAACGTCCAACTAGCGGATTTAAGAATGATATCCGTTTTTGTTTTGTTTTTTTTTTTTTAATGGAAAATGAGTTTTGATTTTTTCAAGTTGAAAATCTGCCTTTCTAAGCCTACTATATATAAACATTCTTTAATAAAATTTTTAAATAACAATTTTTAATTTTTTAAAGTTTTAAAAGCATAAGGCAAAAAATGTTTTTTTTTTTTTTTTTTTTTTTTTTTTTTTTTTTTTTTTTTTTTTTTTTTNTTTTTTCTTGGTTTTTAAAAGTTTTTACAGATTTTAAAAGTCTTATTAAAAATTAAACAAAAAAAATTAAATAGTTATCGAGTGATAGTCACTATATTATACTTTTAAATTTGTAATTTTTTTTAGTTTGATAAATGCAAGGGTACAAGGTTCTAACTATTATCTTTAAAATAGTAATCAATATCTGATTAATTAAATTATAGCTAGATAGAGGTGGATGAGCTTTTTTATGAATTTCTTTATGCAATAATTTGGTGTTATATTTGCCAAAGTAAATTTGGGAGTTGATTCTACCACCTGAATTGGCGTTATGTTTGTCATCTATTGGTGTGGCCGAAAATTGAATAATTCAAAAAAGAGATTCGAATTTGGAAGGAAGTTAGGGCAGAAAAAGCAGCATGAACCCATGAAGGGCTTTATATTGTGATACGGATAGGATCGAATAATCCTCAGGTCCATCAATCCTCATGCATGTTCTTTCTTTTTTTTGGATTTGGTTCTTCGACTAGTGGTTATTGCACTTTCACACGTGTAATGTCCTCAGCACTCCACATGGCAATCCCTCTCAACCAATCGTTATTTTTTTTTTCTTCCTTTTTATTTTCTCTAATTTTAATTTATTGGCTCGACAATCCACTTCAACGAGCAAGCACATGGAGAAACCCGAAATTTCCACATCAAAAATAGTAACATATAAGTAAATAAAAAGGATTAAGATGGAAATTCAGAGTCAATTTTTGCTACACCCAAATGCTTTGTCGGTGGATTTATGTGTATGATTGTTCGTATTTATAGTCATAATTTTAACGACCTAGAGGCTTTTAAAATTAGGTTGTCTTCTTATAATGAAATTTTAATAACAAAATTCAACACTTAATTTGTAGGGAAAAAGAAATTCCACCGACAGTATATATTTTCAGTTTCCCACGTTTAAAAGTAAAAATAAAATAAATAAAAAGGTGGGATTTTTTGGTGATTTAAAAAGTAAACAAATTAATTGGGTTTATTTAATATGTAAATGATGTGAAGGTTGTAATTCAATGGCAGACACCAAAAAAGGTTTCCCACTGCCTCAAAATCTAAACCACATGATATAAACAGTGGGGTTAAAATGGTCCCTCTTCTTCTTCCTTGGGTTTCAATTTCAAACCAATTTATTTCTCTTTTTTCTTCTTTACTTTTTGTTTAGAAAAGGAAAAAAAAAAAAAAAAAGTAATGGAATTTATTTTTATTTCTCAAGGAACATAGGAACAAGCCAACCAAGTCCAATTTGATTGTTTCCGATCGAATACACTTTTTGTTCCATAAAATTTTAACCTAATTTTCTATTTAAGTTTTTTTAAAACTAACACATTTGCAGTTTGGAGTTTGTAGAGCTTTTGGATGTCTTTAACCGTAGCACGAATAAAAAAAAAAAAAAATTGAGCACTTCTTATCAAGAAAACTTTTAGGTTGACAAAGAAAAGAGAAATTTGTTGTTGGGTATACAAAGGAGGGAATAATATCTCTATTTTCTGTGGAACATTTCGAGTGACTCCAAAAACAAAACTATAAGGTTTATCTCTAAAATGGACAATATTTTACGATTATGGGAGATATTGAAATGCATCGAATCTGTTATGTGGCACTTCAAAATGACTAAGTACAGAGGTCTCGAAACCTAAGTTGTATTTGTTTTTGCACTATTTATGATTTTGGCCATAGAGTTTAGAAAATTATACTATATAAACTAGATCTCTAAACTTAATGGCACATCTAGCCCTGTAATTTGAAATTTTCTCTTTAATAATACTATTCTCTCCTTTTACTCGTTGATGTAGCTAATGCACTGTTGGCAAACTACATAAATTTATGTATTGACTCTCTATTGTTTTACATTTTCTATCATATTTGATTGTTGATTTTTTAACATGAGATATGTGGTAGTTCACTTATACTTTATATGTTTCTATTTGGATATTGAAATTTATTTGTTTCTTTAAGATTTACATTCGATTTCTAATTTGTTTGTGAAGTTTGATATTGATTCCTAATCCATTTTCAAGTATTAAATTTTTTTTTAAAAAAAAAATCGACTCATTAAAAATTAAATTTAAACTTTAGGAACTCATTAAGAATATAATTCAAATACCAACAAACTTATCATATTGAAACTAAATTAAAGTATAAGGAAGAAAAGTGTTAGTCAGGGATAGTATGGTATGGTATGATTTAATGATTTAATGTAATTTATGGGTTTCTCGAAAGATCATAAGAAGGTCCTTTAATCATTAGGCGTTAGAAATTATAGAAAAATGGTGCAATGATTTAGAGGCACGTGGTGAGGGGTTTTAGTTGGCGGGGTAATTATATCATCCACGTTAATTTTGGAAGAATTGTAAACATATAAGTTAAGATTTAATGATTTGGTTTACTTGAAAAATTTTAAAAAAATTGTATATAGGTACCTAATACCGGGAGGTGCCACATTGCTAAATTTTACTTTAATCGATTGTGTCGGGCAATGAGGCAAAACTAGAGATAAAAGTCAAATCTCATTTGGTCTTCCTTTTACACTTCAAACCCCATCCTACATGGTATATAATGTCTAATTTTATTCCTTTTAATTTCCAAATTTACTAGATTTTGATTTAAATATTATTTTAGTCTTTCTACTCTCAGATTTAGTAAATTTTAAGTCTATGTATTTTCAAAATATTTATATTAGCTTATATACTTTTATTTAAATCGCCAATTCACCTAAAAGCTTAAGTTGATCTTATTTATATTAGCTTATATACTTCTATGTATTATATCATTCAACACCGCCACTTACTTTAGACTTGAATTATGAAGAAGGTCTGACAAGTGGAAATCAATATTAATTATGAAGAAGAACTACCTTAGACTACCAACTTTGATCTAATTGTCAACTCATCTAAAAGCTTTTAGGTTAATCGGTAATTTAATGTCTTTTACTTTAGTTCATCATAGTCCCTATATTTTTAAAATGTTCATCTTAGTTCTTGTATGCTTCTAAGATAAAGTAGTTATTCTGATCTCTTCATTTTTATTTCATTTATAAGGGGAAAATGGTAATTCTTTTAGAAGTATAGTGACGAAAATTAATCAAAGTTGAAAGTTTAATGACCAAAATGAACATATTGAAAGTATAAAAACCAAAATGAACCAAAATTAAAAATATAAAGGCCAAGATAGTATTTAAATCTTAAATTTATATCATGTAGTCCTTGGGTTTTTTTTTTTTAAATTTTTAAATGACTATTTTATTAGTCCTTAGTCTTCAATGTTGTTGTCTACTGCATTCTTTGCATGTTAAAAAATTTTCAAATTTGACTAATTTAAGAGATATAAAAGTCAATTTTATGGCTAAAGGGAACTTTTTTTTCCTATCGAATATGTCTATGATTTTTTTTTTTTCTCCAAATGTTAGAATAAGTCAGAAGATTTATTAGACATACCTTCATAATTTAGTACTATCTTAAATACGAAATTGAAAATTTTAAAATTTATTAGATATTTCAAAGTTGTCTAACTTATTAGACATGATTCAAAATTTAAAAATTTGTTAGACAACTTTTAAAATTAATAAATACAAAGTCTTTCGAGAAGATCTTAAACTATTAACTTAATTTATCTTATTTTAAAATTGATAGAAACGTGGGATTGAGTTGGTTCAATTGGTTTGATTTACAAAGTATGAATTGATTCGGTGGTAATTTATTAGTTCAATTAGAATAATTTGGTCAAATTTTGAATGACGTAGAAAGAAATTGCCTCTTAGTTTGTCTTTAATTTGAAAGATTTTTTAACTTTTATCTCGATTTTTATTTTCAGAAATTATCTTAAATAATAAAATTGCTGAAGATATTTATAATTAATAGTAAAATTTAGAATACATAGTCTACCATGGTCTATCGCAAATAAACAATAAAATTTTGCTATATTTATAAATATTATAATTTTGTTTGTTATACTTAAAAAGAGCATTTTTTTTCATAAACTTTCCAATTTTAATTTATTTTTATTTTTATTATTATTATTTCTTTTTCGCGAGAGGATAATGTAAAATTTTACCTATCCTTGAAAGAAATCTTTTAACTTTATGTTATCATTTGTTAATTTTGATGTATTTATTTATTTATTTTTAGAAGGATCAATTTTTTTTTCCAAATTTCTGGTGTGTCTGCACATAGACTTAATTAGAATGTGAAATTTTGCTTATTATTATTTAGATTTTACATTATGCCTTTGTTAGTTTGTTGGTCACATTTTGATTTTATTACTCAATATAGGTTGGCCTAACATTGATTATCAGGAGGAATATGAATTGAATATTACAAATTTTAGAGTTTAAAACTTTTTTCTTATATTTATTTTATTAATAATTCAAGAGTATTTTAAAATAAGGTAATATGTTACAAACATCCTATTTATTAATATGATTAATACTTTAATCAATTCATTTATATTCGAAGTTGACAATTGTTTATAAGAATAATATTTTTAAGTATGAAGCTTTTTATTAAACTTTTTTTTATGTGTATGAATTCTTAAATACATTTTGAAAAAATATATATATTTTTTAAAAAAAAAAACATATTTTCATAGTATGTATCTGAATATCTACAACATTTAATTTGTAAAACATATGAAAGAAAGTACTTTTAAGATATTAAAAAAATCAAGCATGTTATTTCACAATCATGAGTAATGATATTAATAACAATATATAATGACTAGTAGTCTAGTATGCTGTCACAAAAGCTAAGATATGTCTATTTCTTGATTTATTATTATTATTGTTATTTAAAACAAAGGTTGATTCATGCTTTAGTTCTTATAGCAAATTATTGTTTAATTGTTTTATTGACAAAAATAGCTTTTTGTTATGTTTTATAATCTATATTTAGAAAATGTTTCAGGTTTGGAGTGGATGATTTGTATAATGAAATATTGTACTTCTTGAATAGTATCATCACTTTTAGAATCACCAATTGTGATTTTAATAAAACAATTTTTCAAGAGAGTGCTTCATACACAAATTTGAAATTTTATGCATTAAGAATTAAGTTACGAGTTTAGATAGTTTGGATTTTTTTTAAAAAAAAACTGCATTTAGAATATAAATTTAGTAAGTTTAGTTTTAAAAAAGTCTATGCACAAAGTACAGAGTGAAACAAGTCTAATAATAAGAAGCACATCTCAAAATCTTGAGTTTGTGAACTATTTCATTATATTTAAAAAATAAAAAATAAAAAAAAGCAGTTTAAAATTCTTTTGTAAGTGCCTGAAATCTTTTTTCAATTTTTTAAACTATTTTAAAAATCATTTCAAATAGGCATAATGTTTCTTACTAATTTGTAGTGTCTTCAAGAAAAGCTTCTCTTTTTTACTTTTTTTTTTTTTTTATTATGTAAGGTGGAAGATTGAACCTCTAACTTCAAATTGATAGTACATATTTGATACCAGTTGAGTTATGTTATTTTTTTGCTCAATAAAATGTTATTGAGGTTTGGCAATATCTACCTAATAAACTTTTTTTTTTTTAATTTCATTTTCATTTGTTTTATATATAAAATTTAAACTCTAATGTCCCATTTAGTTTTCAATTTTTTTTGAAAATACAACTTATAAATATTATTTACATCGATGAATTTATTGTTTTGTTATCTACTTTTAAATGGTGTTTTTAGAATAAAAAAAAGAGAATTTTTATTTTAAAAAATAGTTTAAAAAACTTGTTTATGTTTAAAAATCAAGCTTAACAATACTAACCTTAGTAAGGTCCATGGAGACATTGTTAAGCAAATTGATCACATCAGATGCATTTGACTGGACAAGAAAAAAGTGGAGGCCGTTGGCATAAGAGGATCCATTCAAATATGGTCTTTTGTATCCAAAGCATGTAGAAGATCCATTCAAATCACTTATAGAAGTTTAGGGGTTGTCTGACCCCAACTTCAAATGGGTGGAGTGGGCTATGGGGCTCCAATTATAATAATTGGTGTTTCCTACCATTATAACCTACCATTAAGTACTGGCCTACTGTTTCAAATCCCTTTTTGTTACAATATTTATTATTTATTGCAGTGTTTACTATTTTTTACTCATCTTCTCTCTCCCTCTTTACTAGTGTATGTTATTTCATATTTAAACTAAAATAGTCTGCACCCCAAACATAGTCTATTATAATTTATATACTACAATAATCAACTTAACATCCCAAACGCCTTTTAAAATTTTAATTTATAAATTATTGATTTAAAGTTTTAAGTGATACATCCTGTAAATTGATTTTTCAAAATCTTAAAAGGTGGGTTGCCTGTGGCTCAATGAAGACCCAGTACGTGGCCCATTAACGAACAAGAGGCCTAGGTTTTGGGCCCAAAAGCAAAAAGCTAATTGGGCTTCAATGTGATATTTGAGCCTCTTCAACCCAGCCCATTACAACGATTTGTTAGGCTTGTAGCTCCATGAACTAGGCTCGGTTCATTACCAAATAACAATAACTTTTAGGCTTTATTGTGGTACTTTGGTCTCTTCATCTCAGCCTATTACTACAAATTTTTCGGCTTCTAGCTGTAGAAGGTGAAATCGATGAATAAAATGGAATCGATAGATTGATTTTTATTCCATTTGGTTTATTATGATTTGGTTCTCGATTTTTCTTCTATCATTTTTTCTTTCAATCTATCAATTTTTTCTCTTATTTTGAATTCATCTTTTTGCTTTTTTACTTTTTTCAAATTGAAATTTGTTTTTGTTTTTGTTGTTAAGATTGAAATGGAATTAATGGTTCATTTTTTTTTAAATATATATATATAATAATTATCTATAATATACTAAAAAGTGAGGATCTCATAATTTTTTTTTTGACACTTTTGTCCTTTCCTTAATTTAGTTATTTAATAAAGATGTTATAGATTAATTATAAATAGTATATAAATAATTGACTATGACTAGTCCCTTCCTTAATTTACTTATTTAATAAGTATGTTAAAGATTAATTATAAATAGTATATGAATAATTGATTATTAGTTACTACAAAATTAATTAACTATTAACTATCAATAAGAAGTATAATAGAAGTTCAAAGGTTGGAAAGTAAAGGATTTCTCTACTTAGTTTTTTTTTTTCTTTCATTTAATTAAAAAATGAAAATTTAATAACTTTAGAATTCAAGAAGTTTTGTAACTCTTAACTTCTATTACTGTAAACTGAGTTTTCTTAATCACCATTCTCCATTGTCATCTAAAACTTCAATCTTTATTGTTTGTTCTCTCTATGTATTATTTTTCAAGATTCTCCAATCTTCAAAGCATATCAAAATGTTGGTACATTCAAGTTGCAAATAATGCACCTCAACTTGATGGATTTGAATAAGAGTGTTTGTCAACCTATTATTATGAATGAACAATTGTACATACATATATATATATATATATATATTTTTTACTGCTTTTTATCTGAGTCTTTTATATTCATAGTAATTTTGTTTAAATATTTGGTGGAAAAAAAATAAAAATTCATTGGTATACAAGAATGTGTATTACCAACATCTTGGATTTTCTTGGTTAGGTTTTTTAATTGTTCTTTTATATTTAGTATATAGTTATTTTATTAAAAAATGATCGTTGAAAAAAATAATAGATCAATCTCTTGCATGCTTATGTTTCTTTTGTTTTGAGTAAAAAACCGAAAGAAAATTTTAATCAATTATAATTAGTAAATTGATTAATTGTCAACAATAAATTAAAAATAATAAAAGTTGTAATTAAAAGGTAGAACGATGGAAAAAAAAAGGTTTTATTACTTCAATCACAAATAACTTAAATAATATTTCTTTAACTATAAGAATTAATTTTAAGTATAATATGAAATCAAATTATTAAATTAATTTTATTGATTTTGAAAATTTATATTATATATATAAAAGAAAAAGTTACATAATAATTTATATAATTTTTAATAAACAAACAAACTAATTAGAAATTTTAATGGTTCAACTGTCAAAAATACCTTTAAAAGTTATTTCAAATTAAAAAAAGAAAAAGAGAAAATCCATATGAATGTGATTAATTTAAAAGAATTTAGATTACAACTTTTTTCTTAAAAGAATTTAAAAGATTAAGATTATATTCACCCAATCTATAATATATTAACAATTAAATAGCAATGTATTTTAAAAAACATATAAAATGTATATTAACTAATTTTTTAGATAAATATACTAAAAATATTTTATTCGAATTATTAAAAAATATCTATTTTGAATTAAAAAAAAAAGTTAAAACACACATGCATTTACACGTGCTGAAACACTAGTAATGCTAAAACAGACCTAGAGTTAAATTTTATTTTTAAGAATATATATATTGTTAGTTCATTTGATTTTTTTCAATAAAAAAATGAAAAACCAATCGAACAAATAGTTTTTTTAATTTAATCTAATCGAACAAAACCAAACCAGATCGGTTTGATTTTCGACTTTTTGTCCCACTCCTATAGTTGTAGCTTATGAAGTGGGCCGTTTGTAGCTCAATGAAAGAGGCCCAGTTCATTACCAATTCTCGAATACGAGTCGAGGTTTTGGTTCCGATGGTAGATAACTAAATGGGCTTCATTGTTATATTTGGGGCTTCTCGGCCCAGCCCAATTTATGCGGGTTAGTGCATTTGCCTTCAGCAAAGTTCAGACAAAGAACTTGCGGTTCGCGCGAGTGCGAGCTTGAAGCATCCATGGAGGAAGTCGATGAGAAACAATGTATCAGAATTCTTCCTCACAAGCTCGTTCTCCAGAAAAAAGAGCCGGGTCTTCAATGGCTCATCGGATCGCCGTTTCTGTCGCCTTTGACTATCGTCTCCACTCTCAGATGCATCCATCATTCGTCTCCACCTGAATCTGTCTCGCCTGATTTCACCAAGGAAGCAGGTAAGTACCTCTATGCGAGTTTCACTCTAAGACGGCCTGAATTAGAAGAATTCTTTAGTTGCTCAATCTATGGTTGATAGAACTGCATTTAACTATGTAGTCTTGAGTGAATTGGATTTTTTTGGTTCCTTGAATTAGAATTGAGAAGCTTAATCTGCTTTTTTGAGCAGACGAGCTGCGGACGTTATTATTGAAGGGTTTTTGTATTATTGGAGCATTGGTTGTTGGGAACGTCGAAGAACATGCGAGTAAGGCAGTTGATGCGGCGCGGAGATTGAGGCAACTTCTATCTCACGGTGAGAAGACTGACAAGCAAATATTGATTGGAGCGGTTGCTGATATCAATTCTACAGATATTTACTTTTTTGTCTCCCAGTCTGAAAATGGCTCGAGCTTGGATTCTGTTTCTTCGGTTATGTACGAAAATAATGCCGAAAAATATATTTGGGAGAGAGGTTGTCTGATCCGGTGCGAACTACCGATTAGTGTACCGCTCTATATTCCTCTCAACAGTCCATCAGGTGAAGTTGAAAGTGTGGCTTTGTTTAGTTACCATAACCTTTGGATGTTAGAGGGATACGGTGCTTACAGTTTCTCAGTTTTGGTAAATGTAAAGCTTTGTTTACTACAAAATGCATGAAATGATTGTTATTTTCACGTTAGATTTGCCAGTTTGTACAAGTTGACTGGGCTTCATTACTATTGGTTCGACTGGTACACTGGAGTATACACAGGAGCAGGACTGTGTTCTAGCTGGACATTAGCAGTTTACACTCTGGAGTCTTAGTAGTCTAGCTGATATCCTAAGATTCAGGAACTTTACACATACAAAAAGATGTTATGACAACAGGAGTTTATTCAAGATTGTTTACATCTCTACCAAGGGGACCAGTTGGTCAAATCGTTTGTCAATTAACTTTCCTAAATGAAAACTAAAAAGTACTCAGCGTGCAGTGCGTTGTGTGCAAACTATCTGGTATATATTTCTACCAGACACCCTTGTTAATTGGACTCTTTTCTAGGGTGAGTGGGCTTGGTTTATTGTATGCCCATGTATTTTTTTATTTTTTCCGTCAATGCAAGCTGGTTTTTTATAAATATATGTATATTTCGATCGGACACAGCTTTCCTGTCTTGAAATTGTTTTCTTCATCTCTTTTCCTCGTTTCATTAATAAGCAAGACACTTAATATCATTTTGAACTCCCATATCTTTCAGATGTTGAAAAGACGTACATACATGCCACAGAATCTGTTATTTCCAAGTTGAGAGACCCACAGGTGGTATATATAGTGGAACCAGTATGCAAAAACTCCACAGAAGATCCTTGTCCAGTCATTTTACGTGGTTCACAAATGGATTTCCAAATTAATCTCTCAAAGTTTAGGCAATTGAATGATGGCAGCCAAAATGCTGATGGAATGTCTTTGCCATGTGCAAACTTTTGTTTAAAAAGTAAAACTGATTCCTCAACGTTTTGTTCACAGGTATTGATTTTTTTCCGGACTCTTATTCCCCCCATCCACCACCCAAAAAGGGGAAAAAAAATCCAGATGTTTTATGGCATGAATGACTTCATGTGACATATAAGATTCTGGGTGATTCTATGAGTGTTTTGCTTAGTTTCACCTTACTCAGTTAGAATCTGTTCTTAGCCCTAGTTTTTCAAAAGTTTTTTTTCTTAGAATGCAGATATAATCCAAGTGAGTGTTCTTTTAAATAGCTCGGCAAAGTCTCAAAAATCTAGTGCACCAGTTGTAGAGTACTTTCCAGGTAGTTATTGATGTCGGTATTTACTTCGTACCTTCACCTCTCCAGCCTTAAGTGGTAATAAGCAGATGTCTGTCATGGTATAGGTCTTGTTACCACTCCTAATGGAAGTTAAATTTATGTACTTTCAGCAGTGGACAAGACCAGGCTTTTGGTTGTCGACTTGAAGGCAGAAGTTCTCTGTTATGCTGCCAAGTTTCTTCCATTGACTTATGCTGTTTCAACCTTGATCATTCCGGGTTTAGTTGACCAGTTAAACTCGATGAAGAATGCAATATTACCCAACCTTGTAAACCAACTGCCTCATGTACAAACCAATTTCTACTTTCCTCTTTTTAACGTTTTTTTTAAACAGTCATTTTCCATCTATTTGCCCCCCCCCCCCCCCCCCCCCCCCCCCCC